>JAYJMB010078277.1:0-22431 GCA_036873735.1 Pouteria campechiana
CCTTGAACTAATCCTTCTTCAACTCATATGGGCATGTCATTTTCTAACTCCTTCAATAACCATTGTCATCATGATTCAGCAGCTTGTCACATACACCATATCATACTCCAGCTCTGATACCAACTGTAACAACCTGGGCTCTACTCGAGGTATTGTCCGCTTTAGCCCCTAGGGCATCCTTATAAGGAACCTCCCCATCAAGCCGCACAGTTTTGTCCCACAAAATGTGCCTCGACCAATTACCACGAGCTCCCACATATAAGCCAGGACTTCCCCTCTCACCCCGGCAATGTGCGATCTCACATCCACCCCTTCTCAAGGTTGCCATGTCCACATGGCATACACCCCCAAAGACTGTTGAGGGTTGGCTTTGATACCAACTGTAACAACCCGGGCTCTAATCAAGGTATTGTCCGCTTTGGCCCCTAGGGAATCCTTACAAGGAACCTCCCCATCAAGCCGCACAGTTTTGTCCCACAAAAGGCGCCTCCCCGGTAACATCAGAGTACACAGCGGAAGGTATCATGTTTATATTAATAATCCATTCAATTTCATAACTTTTTCATAATAATTTTTTCAAAAATTTAATTATACAACCTATCGACCAGGCAAAAATTACCAAAACTTTATAATAGCAAAAATTTGCATTTGTAAAATTTTTCAAGGCCTTACAAACCTCAAACCCAACCATCCTCCTCCTCTCAAACATTCCTTCATCAACCACTTCACAAAACTCCTTCACCTATTCATTTCCCCACATAACCACCATCCCATTCACACAATCACTCACTTTCTGCAACTAACATTCTTCCTTCAGAGAACATAATCTCTGAAAGGAAAACTCCTTCTGACTCCCTTTTATCCACATGACCAAAATTCCCCTCTTAACATCCATCTCCTACATCTCCAAAAGTTATAACACCCTCTTTAATCTTTAATAAATCTCTACCCATTGAGCCATTACCCATTCTTCCTAAAAATTATCTTTCAAATTCCTGTAGAACTCTCATTAGGTATCAAAGACCCTTCTCTAGGATAGACTTCATTCCACCAAGACCACCAAAATATCTGGATTGGTCTGATTCCTAGTATTCAGAAGACATTCCAACTAGATATGATAGATTTCACCTAGAAAATAGTAGGTTAAGAACCTCAGAACCCCAAAGCTTCCTCCAGAGAAAGTAGAAGATAAATTTGACCTTCTTGTGAGAATCTATCATACAATTAGAATGACCAACTCTAAATTTAAAGCCCAATCATATATCAATACTATCATCTCCAAAATGTTTCTATCCCACAACCTCATTATCTCTTCTAAAGAACTACCATTTCCATAACTCATTAATCTAGTTACCCTTTCTAGAATCCAACTTCTTCCCGATCTTCCTCTCACTCCCATAGGCCAGGACATTAAAACTCCTCAATTAGAATCATTCCTAGATGCATATACTAAAAAACCTCTTCAATTGCTTCCAGCATCTAGGCCTCCTTGAAATTCATTTCCATTACAATCATATTTTTCTAACTAAGGAAGGGCTCTTTTTGTCATCTGCAAGCTATTGCTGACAATCTTCCTCTTCCTTATCCACAACTTGCTGATTTATTTATCCAACACGAAATTAAGGTGTGCTTTTCTAAACCAAATGCCCACCTAAACTAACTTCACCCTCACCAAAAACCTCAATAAAACCACCTTTTGTTTCCAAAACTCCAATAATACACTCTAAACCAAAAAGGAAACCCAGAATTCCACCTCTAGAACCTCATAAAAAGGCTACTCTTCCTTGTGTTACTTTGCATTATTAAGAATATATTACCAGGATGAATGCCAATATTGAAGCCATTCTAAAGAAACAACATATCCTTTTTCCTAAACTACTAGATCTCATTTATAAAGACTGTGTAGATCTCATTTATGTTTCAACTGATAGATCTCCCTTCTTGACTCATGAAACACCCACTGTAATTCCTAAAGATTCCACTTTCATTCCTCCTCCACCTTCGAAAATTAAATAATTTGTCTAAACCACCTAGGTCCTCTTCCAAACCACCTAGTCAACATCCTACCCCACAACCACCATTCTTCCTCCTTCTGAAGACCCTAACTTCTTTCTAAAAACCTACTCTAGAAAGCCAAAAACATATTCTACTGCTATCTTTATCTCACATCTTTCTTTTCTGGCTATATTTATTATTCCATCTGATGTTACTTGCTTTTATTGTGCTGCATCTACACTTTTTGTGATGTATCTCAATTTGTTATAATATATCTACACTTGCTGTGTAAATTCATTTTCTCTATCAATCTAATGTACACATGTTTTGCAATTATAATGCAATTTCTTTCTTATTCTCTTTTACCCTCTAGTTGAAATTTACATTTTAGTCCCGTTGATTATGACAAAAAGGGGGAGAAATGGGAGAAATAGGAGAAATATCAGAGTAAGTGTAGTGATATCCAAATAACTAAGTGCATACATTCAGGGGGAGCTTACCTATGCAAAAGGAGCCCCACAAAGTCAATAGAAGCACACTACATATTTTTATGAAAGGTTTATCACTCAAATGTTTTGTCATCACAAAAAAGGGGGAGAATGTTAAGTCTAACTACTTTACTAAGCTTGATTTTGATAATGAATGAGATTAAATAACTTAGTTTTAATAATAAAAATTAAATGAGTGCAGAATCAAGGTACTAACAGGTTACTTTCCAAGTGATGGAGTGTTTATACATCAAACTAGATTAAGGAAAGTAATATATAATGTTAATTATAAGATTACTACATTAACCCTTCAAAAGAAGATAATTTAAAAGGAATGCTCAAATAAAAATTACTCAGACGTCCTTCAGAAGCATGTTAAAATCTATTCAGAGACATGGCGAGAAGCTCGGAAGTTCAGAAGTATTCAAGAACTGCTTCAGAACCTCTTCAGAAGCATGTCAGAATTTCTTTAGAGATAAGACATAATGCTTAGAAGCATTTAGAAGTAATCAGATGTACTGCAGAACTCCTTCAAAGATAACTTAGAACCTCTTCAGAGTCAAGGCATAACAATATTACACTTTAGAGGTCATGCTGAAGTATTCCCAAAGTGCTAAAGTATTCCCAAATTGTAGATATACTTCATAAGTTAAACATTTTACTTCAAAGGGATTCTTTGCATTCAGAAGTTCTTCAAAAGAACTTCAAAAATGCTTCCAAGTCTTAGAAACATTTCTAAAGACTGATAATGGTAATATAGTATTAGTCTAGAAGAATTTTTTGAATTCAAAACCTTATAAGAGAATTTTCAGAAATAATATAAAAAGCCATCAAAAGTAACTTCAAAATGCCAAGAACATCATATGTTGAATTAAACCCTCAGAGTTAACTTAGAAGAAATATCTACGCACAGAATCTTGTTAGAAGAAATTTAGAATATTAACATGTACTAAGAAGATCCTCAGAAGTAACTTAGAAGATCTTCAGAGGCGTCTTCAAAAAGACAAGACTCAAAGAAATATATCAAAAGCAAAATTCAAGCTTTAGAGATACTTCAGAAGTTCTTCAGAAGTCCAAAATATGACTGTTGATAGCAAGATCAGCCTTCAGAGAATTTGAGAGTATGTAGCCAAGAAAAATACGGACTATGACTTATCTCAGAAGTTCTAAAGAACTACTTCAAAAACTCTGATAAGTGGTGGATTGAAGGGTAACTTACAAAAGTCAATGTTTGAAGTTCTAAAGACTTATCTTAGAAGTTCTAAACCCAAACAAAATGCAAAACGTCATACCAACTCTACCAAACATTTGAAAAAGTGCTAAAGGTTGCAATGATTAAATTTTCTCTCAAAGCTTATAAAAGGATGATTAAAGTAAAACACAAAATAATCAAAAAACATAAAATTTTCTAATTGAAGCATTTAAAAAGAGCATTCAAGATCTTCCATTGTTCAACTTCAACTGCTTCAACACTGCCAAAGCATTCAAAGCCAGATCTGCATCATCTTCAAAAGAGTTTGATAAATCTGAACTTATCGGATATTTTGTTCATTTATTTTAGCTTTTATTTTTCATACTATTCTGCCTAAGTAAGAGGACTAATCTGTACATTTCCATTTGGGAAACCAGTGAGTTAGTTGATCAGTTTGAAACTAGCAGTTTGTAAAAGTTTTTAGTGAGCTTAGAATACCTGTAAGTTAGTTGGGGAGCTTGGAAACCAATGTATATAAGTTATTTGTGAGCTTTGAAAACTAGTTAGTTGGTGAGCTTTGAAATAAACCGGTATACGTTGTTGGTGAGCTTGAAAAACTTATAGATGTTTAGTAGAACCTGAGATCAGTAGAGGAGACTGACTCAGAGAAGTGGAGTAGGAACCCAGGAAGGGCTGAACCATTATAAAAATCTTGTGCATATGTGCTGTGAAATTTACTTCCTTTTATTTTAAGCACATCTCTCAAGTTATTGGCCAAAATTTTTGAAAACTCAATTCACCCCGCCCCCCTAAGCTACCATCTAGCAAGGGACCAATAACTGTGGTTTCCACCTACTGGATGCTAACTTTGCCTCCTCTTTTAAAGAAATGTCATAGCACATCCACTTCTTTGAAGTAATGTCATGGCATCCACTTCTAGTGTCGCAACATTGACCTGCTGCCCCCTAATTTATGGATTTTTCTCCACTTTAAACCTTGATTTCTCTCATGTGTTTAATCCCTCATTAATAATGGCATATTAGTACAATGATATTACATTAAAATACATAATAATCTCTCATCATATGCTAAAATCATCCAAACTGATCATGCCCAGACCAATAACTTAACTCATCTCAACTTTTTAGTTATACTTAAAATAATTCCAATGTATGGAAGTACACAATTACCCCAATTTAACACCCCTAGGTGTTACAACTTTCAAATTTACCATTATTTTCTTTTCCATTGTTAACAATAAAACATTTACAATCAAAGGTATGGAAATGAGAGATATTTGGCTTTCTTCCTTAATACAGTTCAAATGGAGTTTTGTTGAGTATAAACCTAGCAAATATTCTGTTAATGTTATAGCATACAGTATTCATTACTTTAACCCAAAAATATTAAGGTAAGTTATATTCACTTAACATTGTCCTTGTCATCTATTTTAAGGGTCTGTTTTTCCTTTCAGCTACTCCATTTTGCTGTGTTGTTCTTAGTGCAGAAAATGTTTACAAAATTCCTTGCTTTCGCAAAAAGCAGTGAATTTTTTATTCTCAAATTCTCCACCACAATCGCTTCTTATGGCTATTGTATGAGAATCTTGTTCATTCTGTACACATTTGACAAATGTTTCAAAGAGTGAGTAAGTTTCATCTTTGGAAGCAAGAAACATTATTTAGGTGAATCTAGAATAATCATCTACAATGACATATGTATAATGTTTTTATCCTAGACTTCTAGTTCTTGTTGGTCCAACAAGATCCATGTGTAGTAATTGAAGTGGTTTAGTTGTGTATACTTCTTTGCTAGATTTGAATGATTCTCTAACTTGTTTTCCCTTTAAGTAAGCATCACACAACTCATTTTGGTCAAATTTTAGTTTAAGTAAGCCAACAACAAGATCTTTGTTGTATAGTTTTTCAATCATGAACTTGTTAACATGTCCTAGTCTTCAATGCCACAATGAGGATTCTTCATTATTCACAACAAGAAATTTGACTTGGATATCACATAAATCTACTAATTACACATTTCCACATTTTTTTAAGTACTACAATTGAATTTGATCTATCTATTATAGAACATATATGCCATTCAAACATAACTTTGTAACAAGTATCAAAAAATTGACTCACACTTAGAAGATTGTGTTTTAATCCTTCTACAAGCAAAACATTCAAAATAGTAATAGAGGGAAGTTGGCCGATCTTACTAATCCCAACCACTCTACCTTTTCCATTATCCTCAATGGTAACTATTCTTGTTTTAGCTTTTAGCTCTATAAACAACTCCCTCTCCCCTATCATATGTATTGAGCAACCATTATCAATATATCACTTGCTCTTTCTATGGCCCTTCAGCACACCTATAATGACAAGGTTAAGCTATAATTTTTTGTACCTATTTTGGAATGGATCTAGGTGGGTTAGTAGCAGAATATTTTTGGTACTCATTGCTTTTTAGATAATACTAATCTATTATCTTGAGATATGGTTCCATTTACTACTTTAGCATGCTAAAGTTTTTGGTACCCAAATCGGGTTCTATTTGGGTTCTAGCTTTCTTCCATGATTGCTAATTTTCTTTCTTTGGTTTTCTCCACCATTCTTCTTTGCTTTTAGTTTAAATAAAGTAGAAGATAATATTTTTTTAAGGGCATGATTTTCTGCTTTGATCTACTCAAGTTCTATGTTGATGTTTTGGTTAGTCTTGAGCTAAGTATTTTCTCATCTTAATTTAGAGCATTCACAGATTATTCTTTCCAGCTCTCTTTTTGTCTCCTTATTTTTGGATTTTAAAGTTTTGAAATCTGAATACAATTCATCTAATAATTCTTCAAGATAAGGAGTTTTAGTTTTTGAATTTACCTCATCTTCATAGATGGCTATGAAGCTTATTCTTGTGTTATACTCTTCCTTATTTCTTTCTTTAGAGCTAAGCGAACTAAATTTTGCTTCATTTTCTTCACTTGAGCTTTTTTGCATTGTGTTCTCCAATATATACCATGTAGCATAGCTTTCTTCTTCTTTTCAAATTTTCTGTTGTTAGAGGTATCTCATTTGTTAAAGTAAGAATTATACTTTTCCTTCTTGTCTCCTTGATTTTTGTCTAGTTCTGGCTAGTCAAACCTAATATGCCCAAGTTTATTATTGCTTTTGGAACTATTTTTGAATCTTTTCTTTCTAATCATATTTTTGAATCTTCTGGTTATCATTGCCATATCCTCATCATCCTCACTAGTTAAAGCTTCATCTAATGATTCTTCATTCTCTGAATTTCCTTGTAAAGCAATTGATTTCTTAGCTTTGAGTTCATCTGGTACTTTTTGCTTCATTAAGACTTCATGGGTTGTAAGTGATCCTATGAGTTCTTCCACTGTCATTTTATCTAGATCTTTTGCTTACTAGATAGCAATTACTTTAGGCATCCAATATCTTGGAAGAGATCTTAAGATCTTCTTTACTAACTTGGGTTTTTCATATTTTTCTCTGAAGTTTTTTAGTCCATTGGTGATTTTCTAAAACCTTCCAAACATTTCAAAAATAGTTTCTAACTCCTTTATGGAGAAGGCTTCATTTTCCTGCACTAGAATATCTATCTTAATTTCTTTTACTTGATTTATACCTTTGTGTGCTACCTGAAGTTTGTCCCAAATTTCCTTGGCTGAATCATTAGTGGAAATCTTTTCAAACTCAAAAGACGATAGTGCACAATAGAGACAATTCTTTGCCTTGGCATTATGTTCTACTAGTTGAATATCTTCTGGGTATATTTATCTTCAGTATTTGTGACATTCTTTCCGTTCTTTACTATAAGCCACAACTGATAATTTGTGGTAATAAAAAAATTTTGCATCTTCATCTTCCAATACCCATAACTAAATCCATCAAAAGTGAAGGTCTAGAAGTGGATTGTCCCTCAGTAGATATGTTGTGGAACATATTGGCCATTTAGATCTCTTTACAAGTTAATATACTGGTAATTCAAAATTAACTAGCTCTAATACCACTTGTTAGTCCCTTGCTAAATGGTAGCCCGAGAGGGGTTGAATTGAGCTTTCAAAAATTTTGGCCAATAAATTGAGAAATGTGCTTAAAATAAAGGAAAGTAACTTTCACAGCATATGCGCACAAGATTTTATAGTGGCTCAGCCTTTCCTAGGTTCCTACTCCACTTCTTTAAGTTAGTCTCCTCTACTGATCTCAAGTTCTACTAACACTTTGATCAACCTGATCAAAAACACGTTGGTTTTTCAAACTCACCAACCAACTCACTGGTTTTCAGAGTTCACCAACCAACTCGTATACTTTTAGCAAGTCCTTCCACTTGCTTTTCTCAATACATAAACATCAAGCGCCCTACTTGCTTTAATAGATACTAAAAAGAAATGTACATAATAGTACCTCTTAAACAGATTTGTATAAGAATTAAAAGCTTAAATCAATGAACAAAGTAAGCAATACGAACTTATGTATCAAACTCCCTTAAAGAGAATCAGATTTGGTTTTAATGCTTTAACAATGTTGAACTAGTTGGAGTTGAACAATGGAAGATGTTGAATGCTTTTGTAAATGCTTGAGTCAGAAATTTCTCTTTTTCCCTATCTTTTTATTTTTTGTGTATTTTTTTAATCATCCTTTTATAAGTTGTGGAAGAGATTAAATTCATTGCAACTTTTTACAAATTTTCAAGCATTTGGAAGATATGGTATGACTTTTTACATATTGTCTGGCTTTAGAACTTCTAAGATAAGTCTTTAGAAATTCTGACATTGTATTATTGTTAGTTACTCTTACACCCACTTTCTATCAGAGTTTCTAAAACACCTTTTCAGAACTACCAATCCAAGATAAAATTTGAATTATTCTTTGCTAAACACTTTCAAATCTTCTTAAGACTAATCTAGGTTTCTCATGTTTTCAATGGTCATATTTTAGCTTCCGAATTATCTCTGAAGCTTGAATTCTATTTCAGATATACTTCCTGAGTCTTGGCTTTTTGAAGATGCCTCTAAAGAGCTTCTGAAAGACTTTTGGGTACAAGATCAACATTCTAAATTGCTTTTGACAAGGTTCTGAGTGTAGATGTTTCTTATGAACTTATTCTATACCATGGTTATTTGACTTCTGAATCATCTCTGAGCCTTGGAAGTATTTTTGAGGTTCTTTCTAATGAGATTCTGAGTGCAGAAGCTTTCTCTAAAGTAAAGAGTTTTACTTCTGAAGTATTTTTGGAGACTTAAGAATGGTTCTAAACTACCTCTAAAGTGTGACACTACTTTGAATTTAATTCTGAGGATTACACTATCTCTGAAAAGGTTATAACTTATTTTTGAAGATGTTCTAAAGTATTTCTGAATACTTTTGAAATTCTAAGCTTCATGCCTTATTTCTAAAGGAGCTCTAATTTGTCTCTGAAGTATTTCTGAATTGCTTTTGAGTATTTTTACTTGAGCATTCTCTAAATTTCTTCCGGTGAAGTCGTAATATGATACGCTTTAAACTTAATAGTTACTTTCCTTCATTCATTTTAACAAGTTAACAATGTTTATTACTTGCAGTTACTCTTCTTAATCTGATTTAACATATAAATGCTACATCACTTGGAAAGTAACCTGTTAGCACCTTCATTCTTTACTCATTTGTTTATTCATCATCAAACACTTAGTTATTCAATTACATTCATCATCAAATCAAGCTTAGTAGAGTGCTTAGACTCAACATGTAGAATTAGGCACACCATATCATTTGACTACTCCCTAAGATACCATCATACTCCATTATTGCTCTTGGTAAGTTTGTAATGAATTCTATAGTAACATTCATCCATTTCCATCCATGAACGTGAATGGGATGCAATAAGGCACCTAACCTCTGCTATTTACTTTCACCCTTTAACATATTAAACACTTAGCCATATACTTGGCGATATCATTCTTTATGCCATTTCACCAACACCGTGACTTTAGATTATAGTAGAATTCTTATGTTCTCAGGGTAAATCATATAGGGTGAATAATGTGCTTCCTTAAGCACCTATTTGTATCATTCCAGTTGTCTTAAAATTCATCACTCGATTGCTATATCTCAGAATGTCATTCGTACACAATCACTAATACACTCCATACTATTCCCAACATTGGCCTTTCTTAGGTAATAACGTCCCAACAATTCCAATCATCAAATTTTTCCCTATATAATTGAATCTATATTTTCAAGGCAAAGAAAACATCTACCAGTTCCAACTCATGAATCAGAAAATTCCATTCATGTGGTCTCAATTGCTTAGAGGCATAGATTATTACATTCTCATTATGCATTAACACTCATCCAAGTGTTCCATTAACTATCTTTTTAAATTCCAAAAAGGTTTCTTTACAACTATCAATCCATTCTTATTAGGTCATCTTATGAATTAATCTAGTTAGGTGCATAGCAATCTTGGAAAATCCTACCATAATTTTTCAAGAATATTCATCCAGTCCCAAGGAATGCCTGACCTTTGTCACATTATGAGTTCTAGGTTGATTCACTACTTCCTCTATCTTACGAGGATGTAACACCCAAGTATTACAAGTGAGAGAATTTAGAGAAATTTTCTTAAATTATCACTTGGAGACAAATTGTACATGAACTTAGGAAGTGTAAAGAGAATTGTTATGAAATGATTATACAAAGAAATGACATTATCTCAATTTATTTGAGGGGATAAATTATCTATTTGAATATACATATATATAAAGGGATGAATAATATACACATTGGTCACAATTATTTGGGAAATCTTGTGATTAAAGGCATAAGAAAAAGGTATAAAATATGAGGAAAATATAGGAAAAATATATCAAAAATATGGGGGCAGCAAAAGTGGAGTCATGGTGCCCAAATCTGGCATTGCAGTGTCGTTCTATGAAGACGGAAAGTGGTGGCAACGAGTTCTGGCATTGTGGCGCAAGATGGCTGAGCTGCAGCACCTTTTTTCGAAGAGGGGTGTTCAAGTGGCTAGCAGGAATTGGCGTTGCGGTGCCAGTGCTGTGAGTCAGCAAAGCACTAAAAAATTCAATTTTTTAAAGGTTGTTTCAGCCCATTTTCACCCTATTCTTCTTCCCCACTTCTCCCATGTCCTAGTATTAAAACCCCAACCCCTATATGCTCAATTGTCATGTCATTTTCACAAGAAAATCAATGAGTTTATGCATGAGCGCAAGGATCCTAGCCTCTACACTCGATTTCCTTTTGTTTAGATGACAGAAGAAGAAGAGAAACTTAATTTTGTTGCACATGGTGGAGATCTTTGGTGATTTGAAGTTGGATTCTTGCTTGGGGATGGAAGCCCACAAAAAATCAAAAATAAACCCCTTATTCCTATCCAATTTCATGATTTTGCCTTCCTAGGGTTTATACCCAGTTTGTGAACAATGAAAATTGGGGTGGGTGGGGGGAAATGAAATTGCTATGGGAAAGATGATTAAATTATGGAGTACAGCATTTTGGAATGATTTGAACTATAGACATCTAATGATGTTGTTGGTTATGAACTATAAAATGGGAGTTTCTGTATAAAGTGATTGAGTGTGAATTAGTTGGATTACATGCTTAATGGACTTGTCCTTAAGGTTATTGACATGTTAATCATGTTCTATAAGGAGTATATCTTGTTGGAAATGAAATTTTCGTGTGATCTTTTATTGAAATCTTATGACTTAGTGGATACATATAACATATTTGATGAAATGACCCAGTGACAAGAAGGATGTGATTGGCTAATCTTATTGAAGCCTATAATAGGCTATGCATGAGATATCGATATTGTGCATGTCATATATTAACTATATGAATAGGGATTGATTAAAAAAGAATGTAAGCTAGATAATCTTATGGCTCATGTTAAAGTGCAGCTATGCACTTGAAAGGTATATGAACATCCCAATAGACCAAACATAACCTCTAGAAGTTTTAAATTATTGGCTTGATATGCATGAATGAAAATTGCCTTGTAAATGAATGAGATTTATATATGTGTAGGACTATTGAGCCAATGGAAAACTATGGAACTAGATGAGTTATGGGACTTGCAGAATTTTGAGGTAAGTAGGCTATTTTTTAATTAAATATGATGCTAAATGGGGATAACGGATATCCCATGCTTTGTATGGGCATGTACGAATGGATGAGAATAGTAGATATCCCAATTGTTAGATATAAATATGTTTGATTATGAAATAGAATCCTTGCTACTTGTATGTCTATATGTATGACTATATTACAAGATGGAATAGGCATTTAGTTAGGGATAAGTGGTATCCCCTGATTATATGATATTTGATTTTTCACTTTGAAGAGTAAATGAAAGTGTGGATGAAGGGATCGGAAGTATTCCCTAATATGAGTATAAATGGGGACTATGAATATCCTAAGAGTAGGTTATTTACTATATTTTGTAATTATATATTTTTATGGAATAGGAAATATTCCATAATGGTTTACATGGATTGCTTTATACCCAATGGCATAGTGTATATGTGAGATGCCGGAATGACACAATTATTTGATTAAGTGCTTGCATGGCTCTATTATGATATGAAGTGCCGATATGACACTAATATGGTATAAGGTATCCATGTTTTGTTGTGATATACAAAATGATAGAATGATGTATTTATTCGTATTCTGAATACAAATATGCTACTACTATTTTAATATTATTTTCTAATTGCCTACTTACTGAGTTTGCCATGCCTTCTTATTCTATTTTTCTAGTTGGCAAGTTAAGTAATGGAGTCCAAATGTGGATTAAGAAAAATGTAAAGATATTTATATTGATAAACCGGAATTGGAATCCCGCATGTGTATGTATTTTAAGTCCAAATTGTAATTGCATCAATATGAATGTATTATGGGTATGTATAATGATGTAAAATAGATTTGGCGTGCCATCATGTATTGGTGAATGGAGGGAAACTATTCTAGTTTATTAATTGCCATCATGGGTGACTCAGGTTCTGGGCAGATGTGGGTAAATTGGGTAAGGTTAATGATATATGTTATTAATGTTATTGGTTTATAGTTGTTAATTTTATATGATTAATAATTGTACAGGTTTAAATTCATATAAATTGGGGTAGACTTTGCCAGATTTTTGGCAAAAGTTTTCCTTAAAAATGGAGAAATTACAAGGTAATCGTATAATGCATAGGCCCCATGGCAAGGTGTGATAGAGGATCACTTAAAATGCCATTTCCAAAATCACATGATCTAAGAAAATTATGCAATTCACCCCTACGTCGTGCCTCTTAAATTTAGTATACAATTCCCTCTTCTATTAATTTCTATAGTGTCATTTTCAAATAGTTTTTAGATTTCTTTCAACTCTTAAATGTCATCAATAAACATAATCATATGTTTTTCTAGGTAGGGGTTAAACACCCTATTTCTTAAATTCATAAAAACTATGAAAGCATGTGTTAAATGAAATGGTATTGCCAGAAATTCGAATACCCATATATCAAGTTCTCTATAATTAATACTTAATCTCATGCTCTTCTCCTTTCTTTTCTCCATGGTATTACATTGGGATGATTAAATTCCTCATCTGTTAAGTCTTAGAACTATGTTTTCAATTATGCCATTTTTACCGGTATCATTTGATATGGAGCTATCGATATCGGTTCTGCTCCAAATTGGAAATCAATATAGAATTTCACTTCTCTTTCTGGAGGCAGTCGTGGCAATTTACTCAAAATATATCTAGAACACTTCCACACTAAAAGTATATCCTTCCCTTTTTTGCACTGAGCTCATAGCTTCCATAACCTAGATAAGCTTAGGCTTCTCAACTTTAGGCTAGTTCCTAAAGATGATCTCAACCTCTTCCAAAAGTCTCAAAGTGACTTGTTGTTTACCTTGACCACATACTTTTCCATCCACTCCATATCTAGGATAATATTTCATCCTTCTAGATCTAACACAATCATCTCGATTGTTATACAAAAAAAAAAAGAAGATGATACAATTCAAAGACTACACTATCCCTTCTCAAGGGAGTAAACATTTTCACAACATTATATGTGAGATATTCAGATAACCAATTCTATTCACAATTAATATAGACATAATTGATCGAGATGCATCAGAATTAGATAGAACATCTATCATATAATTGCAAACAAAAGATTATCCGAGTCCACTTGATCCATCATCTGTGTTTGTGTATTGGTTGCCTACATCATAGTAGTAATTTGGGAACTTTGCTCCCTCTGCTGGTAACCTAGTGTCAAATAGGGCCCTTTGCCTCTACCACTTATCGATAATTCGCCATGCTAAGGCTACTATGGCATCCAAGAACCTTCATTTCCACCTCCACTCTGCAAAGAGGGGCAATTACATCTAATATGACCCTATTCTTCATAAAGAAGACATAACACTAGCCTCTTAGGCCTTGATCCTATCATCTGTTCTGGCACTTGGCTTGTCCCTCTTGGCCTACTTGATATCATTAGGCATTTAGACTTCATATGCCCAAACTATTTACATTTAAAACATACTTTTCTAGGAATTACATCACTTTCTTGATCGATTATGGGCTTCTTTCTATACCCCTGGTCATCATCCCTAGCATGCTTTTTATCCCTTATTTTGGTATGCTCTTCTTCCTCGCACTAGAATATACAAGCCCATTACAAGGTATCTTCAAATCCAGATAACACAGATGGAACAACCTCCCATCTGATAGTCAGCTTCAATCCATCTATTATGCAATAATCTTTTTATCCGACATTCATGTTCAATTCCTCTCTAACTTGTCCTTGAGAGAGTCATCCTAGATTCAACATTCATTCTCTCATAGTATCTTGCTTCATAACCTACTCTATCAACTGTAAAGATTCTTTTGCTTGTCTCCTCTGAATTGCACTAACTCCGTTAGAGTCTATGCTATGCCCGTCAACATATTCATTATTGGGCCCAATTCTATCATTCCCACATGCACTAGTGGGGTAGTCCCACCACTAGGACTAGATATGCTAGACCTATCTGCACCTACAATATTTGGTTCTCTCTCAACTAGTGATCATTCCATTACAACATGGCCTTGCTTTGGCTCCTTCACAATTCCATGATTCTCTTCATTCTAAGTTCCCCATGAGGCTTTTCTAGCCCAAGCTACTCTTTCTCCCTAGTAGTCTCCAACTTAGCCTCCTAGATAACTATCCTAGTAGCTCCAATGCAAGCTGACTGCCTTAGTGGCTTTTCCTCTACCATAGGGGCTTTTATTTTATCTATCCTTTTCCTCGATGCCATTACTGCACAATGTAATGTGACACAATCACTTAACAATGCATCTATAGTCAACATAATCAATTTAGCAACCTATAAATCCATTCCCTAGGCTAGTGTCCCCCCATGATCCTATATGTTCACTAACTCGTGCTCGGCATGTCATTCTCTTACTCGTGTTTAATTATCATTGCCATCATACTTTTGGGATTTACCTCTGATATCACCTTTAGCATCTATCTCTCTTATACCACTCTGTAACACCCCATTTTTAGGGCGCTACCTAATTACAATTAAAAGGAGAATTTCACGCATAGCCTCCCCTAAATATTCCATGTCATACCTATAAATCATTTACATCTAACCTCATACATCAATGAACATCATTATACATAAAAATTACACACCCACACCTTGTCCAGAATCGCAAGTCTCATCATGATGGCAGTTGATATTACATATACACTCAATTTTTATGACATGCCAATGTAATTAATTCATGCATGACTTGATATATAGATACTTTGAATCTTTTAAGTTTATAACTTATATATATATCACACTAATTGTTAACAAAAAGAGAATTTAACATCCAAAATCCTCAAGCTCGCATGAGGATCACCACTTATTCCTTGTCATGAGCTCCAACCCCATGTTGGGCCCTGTCTTCTAACCTATCAACTAAAAATCATAAATAAATAGGGCGAGTCCAGGCAAACTTAATAAGTAGGCAAAGTGATAAATAATAACGTTATATCGTTAGCATAAGTAGTAGCAATTAAACCATTTGAAGACTCTCATCAAAACCAATATTCATACAATTTCATGACATCCAATGCCCACATGCCTTCCTAATCCACACTCGTATTTAGTTTCATTGTCACTCATCCTCATAATAAAGGTTCATATATTGCCTTATCGTCAAAGCTATTTCATCTGCGTGCATTTATCTTCATCATATCATTATCAAGGCTAGCCTTTTCATTAAAGTGTTTTCATCCACACACATTCTTCATTTTCATGTCATTATCATAATTGGCCTTATCATCAAGGCATTCTTTCATTCTAATCTTGTGGACAACAATATACTTCTTTAAATCAATTCCAAATGACTAGCAAAAAGAGTGATAAAACCTCAATTTTAGGATGGTTTAAGTATGGAAAACTTTTGATCTATATGTGATTATTAAAGTCCCTAGGATTGCGGGGAAAAGCATTGTGGAAATTATATATTTAGGGTTCCCCCAATATTCAAATTTGTAGGTTAAGCATGGACCTACTAAAAGTGGTGAAATTGAATTCATTTGTGGGAAAATTGATGTAAAAATTCATGGGAACTTATATTGGAATGAAAAGCCCTATTTAATTTCATGAAACATATGTAATTTAGGATTGTCTACATGAATAAAATATCTATTTTCAAGTGTTGAGTTATAAAAGTTATGATATATGCAATTGAAAGATAACTATGCAAAAAAAATAGTTAATTTCATTGAAATCATGATGATAGGGCTATTGCAGTTTGAAAACATGAATGACATTTGTTAGGTGATATAGGTTGGTTAGTATAATGATTAGAGTATTCAGTTGTACTAGTAATGAGTTGGAATTACAATGGGATTTGAAAAATATCATTTATAAGTAAAAGTGACGTTTAATGAGCTGTTTTGAAGAGTGTAGGGGTTGTTTTGTAAAGTAATTAATTTAACCATTGGGTGTTGGTTCCCAACTAAAATAACTATTTGAGATGTATAATTGACTAATGAGATATTTGATATATGTGTGATTTCAATTGTGACCCATGTGATATGTATAGGGCTAGTTGAATATGGATGAGAGGTTATGGAACTTGAAGAATTATGAGGTCGGTAGGCTCCCTTCTTTGTTTGAATGTACGTATGAATGGGGATAGTAGTTATCCCATTGAATGTATCTAGGCATGCATGTTTTGGATGAGAGATAGTGGATATCCTAGATTTGTTTAAAGTTGACATTTATTTGCTTTGTGATTACAAGATTGTAAGGGGATAGTAAGTATCCCTTGATTATATTGAATAAAATTCATGATTATCATGGCATGATGTTTCTGAATGAATGTAATAGGATAAGAAGTATCCCATGATAGTGGTATTGTATAATGTATTATACATGTATGAATGACTAAATGAGAAGGATAGAGTATCCCATGCTAAAATCTAAAAGTATGTTTTATATTGTTGTGCTTTCAATGTATGAATTAATAGGAAAAGTATAATTCCCTATAGTGATGATGTGAATGGGTGGTAAAGATGGGATAAGTGATTTTCCATTACTATCTAGGTGACATGATATATTATATGACTATATGGTTTATCGGCTTGGTGAGGATTAAAGCCTCATGAGTATAATGATGATGTGAGTGTATGGTTAGGTTTCATTCATGTTCTGGGTTAGAACATGCTATTTTTGATTAATTCTGATTTTTTTATGGTTTTATATCACAACCTACTTATTGAGTTGCTTGGACTCATGCCTTCTTATTTAACTTTTTAACTGGCAGGTTAGGTCAAGAATTCCAACTACGGGTTGGAACTAGATGAGTAAAGGATGAAGACATTTCTTCTTATAGTATGATGTAATGGGATTGGAATCTTAGTATGGATTGTATGATTATAAATTTATTATGTAGTATATGATTATGTTTAAAAGATTCTAAATGATGTATATTAGATATAATAACATGTCCTAATTCAATAATTATAATATGGTGATAGAAGGATAGAATTTCCCTTAGATGTATTGCCATCATGATGGTTCTAATTTTGGGCAGATGAATGTGGGTATGGGTATGATTTAATTAGATAATATTGATGTTCATAATTATTTAAGATTATAATTTTAATTAATTAATGATTGTACAAGAGTATAATCGATATTTCAGGGGAAACTCTGTCTATTTCTCAGGAGGACTCAGTCATATCCAAAAATGGCACCCAAGTACCCCACCATAGAAGTGGGGGAATTGTAATGAATTATAGTGTAATTGTGAGGAACTATTATGGAAATAGCCCCAGTAGGTGGGGTGTGATACTAATTCCCATACTTTGTTCCTTTCAAACTGGTTAAGCTCTTCTTGCAGTGAGATGATCCAACTTTCATCATTTAAGGCTTAATTAATGCAAGTTGGCTCAATTTTAGAGATGAAAGTATAATGACCATAAATATTTTGCATTGATCTTCTTATTTTGATACCATCATAAACATTTCCTATGATTTGTCTTCCAAGATGAGCACTAATAAATCTCAAATCAGTGAGAGGTTGATAGGGAACATTTCCTAGTCTTATTTCCTCCTCATTTTCTGAACTCTAGATGTCTTCACAGTTTGTCCCATCTTCTTAATCCTTCAGTTCGAGCTTCTTCATATTAATCGCGGCTTCATTTGCATCACTATCACACTCCTTTCTCGGGGTTTCATTTGTTTCATCAAATTTAACGTGTATAGACTCTTTTAAAACTTGTGTTTTCTTGATGTATACTCTAAATGATCTACCATTAGAAGAGTAACCAAGAAAGATAGTTTCATTGCTTTTTGGATCAAACTTTCCAAGGTCATCTTTTCCATTGTTCAGCACATAGCATGAGCATCCAAAGGAATGAAAATATGAAATATTTGGTTTCCTTCCTTTCCAATGCTCATATGGAATTTTCTTTAAGATTGCTTTTAAGGTAACACTATTTAGCACATGGCAAGCTGTACTAACTGCTTCACCCTACAATCTTTTGGATAATTTACTTTCATTCAACATGGTTCTTGCCATTTCCTGAATTGTTAGATTCTTTCTTTCAATAACTCCATTTTATTGAGGATTTCTGAGGGATGAGAAACTATGGTGAAGTCCTTTCTCATCACAAAAATCAATAAATTTTTTATTCTCAAATTCACTACCATGATCATTATAAATAGACACAACAACATTTGTTTCTCATTTTGAACTAGCTTTGAAAATATATAAAATATTGAAAATGCTTCATCTTTGCTAGTCAAGAGAATCACCCATGTAAATCTAGAGTAGTCATCAACTATCTCACATATACTTATCTTTTTTCTCCAAGGGATCTAGATGTGGATACCTCATTTATAGGATGGAAAATCACAAGATCCTTCTTCCAAAAAGATCTGATGTTTGACATATTTATATGTCCCATCCTTTTATGCCATACCCATGGATCATCTTTGACTACAATTAAGCATTTTTCGATAATATCATCTAGCTGTACTAGATAAATATTTCCATGCCTTTTTTTGCTGAATAATAGATCATTATCGATACTGAATACATTACATGCAGATACTTCAAACACAACTTTATGACCCTTGTCACGTAATTAACTAATACTTAGCAAATTGTGCTTGAATCCTACATATAATACATCTCTATGCATGCATTGAATAAACCATAAATTTTTACTTATTCCTTTGATGAGACATTTGTCATTGTTGTCGAATGCCATTGTTCCTCCATTCATCAGCTTTAATTCTTTGAATAGCTTCTTGTTCTTAGTCATATGTCTCGAGTAGCCACTATCCATGAACCAGGTATTGCTAGACGTAGATTTAAGACTTACCTTTGTCTCCAGCTTCATTGTGCATTCTCTTTGATGGTGATTTGATCTGTTGATTCATTCTCCATCTGGGCCATGCAGCATATTCTTGCGAGGTGTCCAACTTTATTGTCACCTTTCTCACTTGAGCTCATCCCTGATGAGTCTTCGTTGTTTATGTGCATTTCTCTAGCTTGGTTTCTTGAGGACTTCTTGAAGTATTTCTTTTCTTTTCTTTCATCCTTCTCATTCATATTTACTTTTTCTTCATTGGAATACTCAAGAGACATGTGTTCAATCCCTCCATATCTATAGCATGTGGGAAGATCCTTCTCTCTTGTAGTCATTCTCTTTTGTTGTCTAGGCTGTCTCCTTGAGGTATTGCCTCTACTACTTCTTGCAAACTTTCTAAAGTTTCTGACCAACATGGCTATATCATATTCTGATCGAGATGCCAGATCACTACCGCTCTCTTTGGTCACTTTCAGAGCTATACTTTTCTTTGGCTTTGTTGGCTCCTCTTTCTTACTTTTGATTAGCTTGTGTGACATCAATGAGTTGATAAGATCGTCCCCTAGAAGAGTATTTAAATCATTTGCTTCTTCTATTGCTGTGATCTTCTGGTTCAGAAATTCTATTAGAGTCCTCAGTATCTTCATTACCTATTTAGAATTTGTAACTCCATTTTTCAATCCTTTCAAAATGTTAGTAACTTTAGAAAAATAAGCATACATTTCTGATAAACTTTCTCCTTCTTTCATCCTAAAGATTTCTAGTTCTCCTATCAACATATTTCTTCTAGTTCCCTTGACTTGTAAGGATCCTTCGAATATAGATGCTAATTTATCCCAAATACCTTTTGCAGTAGTGCAAGAGGATACTTTATCAAACTCAGATGAAGATAATCTAAAAAATAAAGAGTTCATAGCCTTTGCATTATTCTGGACTGAGGTGGCTTCCTCTTTATTTCATGCATTTACTTTAGTAGTGGGAAAAGTGATTTCAACTTTAATAGCCTTCCAAGACTCTATATCATTTAGCTATAATGAATTGATTCATCCTCAACATCTAGTAAGCGAAGTGAGTTCCATCAAATAGGGGTGGCCGGGTAGGCAATTACCCTGTGGTTAGCATTTGTAATGAGGATGATGGGTTTGCCATTGGATCATTACAAGTGTTTTTCTAGTCTACTCTGATACCATTTGTTGATCCTGAAGATTAGGCAAAAATCTAAGAGGGGGGAGGGTGAATTGGGTACTTAAAAATTATTGCTCAACCCCTTTTGGATTAATCGTCCCTCTAGCAATCAATCACTCAATCAACGAATGCACAAATAAATAAGACATAATGATTTTATGGTAGTTCGAGTAAACAACTAGTCCACTCTTCCAAGAAAACTTTCCTCTCAGTGTCTTGGGTTCCCTATTCCCAATAGCAAAAATACAATAGTGCTCCCAGCACTCTTCTAGATTGCAGCTCTAGGGGGTATGAACACAGTGCTCTAGTACTCGTCCAAATTTTAGCTCTGGGGGGCATATATAAATAGCTCTTGTCTACACTCAGACAGTCATAATACTTTTTGAGACTAGTCTCAACCATTAGCTCAAGGGATTTACAATGAATGAATATCAGAAGTTGAAGCACAAGTATTTCTCAATAAGCACAGGGGAAGATTTCTGAAAATTGAATGTAGAAGTAAATGATCTTTTCAAAAGGTGGTTGTGAGCCCTCAAAGAAAGTTGAGGCAGGTTTGAATCCAAGGCTCTTGACTCTTGAAGAATAGCAGAAGTTTTAGCTTAGATCAGTAAATGCTCTCAAAAGGATTTTTGAATGATTTTCTTGATGCTCGGTTACTTCCTCTGCTCTAATGATGGTTCATTTATAGTTGCTTGGAATTCCAACGTTGGTGGTAGGTGAGCTCCATTAATGACAAAAGACAGTTCTGATTAGTTATTTGAATTCTCTGACTTCTAATTAATCCTTGTCTGTTGAAATGCCTACAGCGCTAAACTTAGAGAAGATGGTTTCTAGTTTCTTAATAACTTTTGGTCGAGGTATTGCTACAATGGCTGACTCTTTTATCAATATGAAAATAATGTTATTAATGCTGAATGAAGACCAATGATTTGGCTTATCCATTGCTTGCTCTTACTAATGACAGATGAAGTATCTATCCTGCTATTCATCAGACAAAGTTCCTTCATCTTCTAGTTTGTCTTTCATAAGTGGTAGATGAATTGTGGAGATGTTGTTTCATCACATCGTCTGATGGGTTGTCTGTTGTAAGTAACAGACAGATGCAAACGAATTATAATTTCAAGTGCTTTATCTTGTGGATTGTCTGTTGAACTATAGAAGCATGGATGACTTGTTTCTTCATCACTTCACGTGTTGTGTTCTCTCTTATATGTAATAGACATAATGTTGGAGCGAAGACAGATTTGCTTCGTTGCTTCATCTGATGGGTTGTCTGTTAAAAGTGATAGACTAAACATTGAGGTGCAAATGATTTTTCTTCACCACTTCGTCTATTGATTTATAAGTAACAGACAAAACATTGAGGTGCAGATGAATTTTCTTCACCACTTCGTCTATTGGGTTGTTTGTTGTAGATAGTAGACAAACTTAGGTGAACAAACAAATACCATTACTTCCGCCAGATGAATTTCTCTGTTCTACCAGATGAACTTCATTACACTACTAGATAACCTTTACTACTCCTACTAGAAGATCTTCACTTCTTTGTTATTATCTATTTTCAATAGACAATCATTGGCTTAACTATGGCTTGCTTATAATAGATGAAGTTTGTTGTATGCATGTAAGGCCCTGGAAAATTTTACAAATGTAAATTTTTGTTATTGTAAAGTTTTGCTAATTTTGCCGGGTCGATA
>JAYJMB010078288.1:0-22426 GCA_036873735.1 Pouteria campechiana
AGATCCCAGAATCGATAGTACTCTGACGTGGCGAGTATGCCAGCTTGTCTGCTGACATGTGTTAGAGTTCCCTAACAGTTAAGATTCAATTAATTCATCATGCTGAGCGGTCTCGGTTGCAATTTGCAATCACTTAAGTTCTTAAAAGCCATAATATTTTATTCAAATCTAAGCAACTATCATTTTTAGCATTATTTATTTGATTTAAATATTAAAAATCATTTCAATCTAAAATCCATATGAGTCACTGTAAATAAAAACATATAAGATTATAAATAGGCAAGATTGCTTGAAATATTTCTCTGAATATTGTGGCTAAAGTACCCCGTTGAGCCACTTGCGGAAAATAAAGAAGAAGAGAAAAAAAAAGGAAGAAAAGAAGTGAAAAAAATGAAGGAATAAGAAGATATCTTGCGAAAAATAAAGAAGAATATTTTTTTAAAAAAAAGGAAGAAAAGTAGTGAAAATAATGAAGGAATAAGAAAGATATGATGCAGATAGAGAGTTAGGTTAATGATTAGAAGTTGAAAAGTTAGAAAATTAGTAGCCATGAATGCAAGAGAAGAAGATGAGGAGGAAGAAGAAGAATAGAGAAAAAGAAGGAAGATGAGGGAGGGAGGGAGCAATTATAATCGGGTAAATTCAAATGAAATGAGAGTTAATCGCTTCTCTACGTGGGACTAAAGACAAAGGGAAAAAGACTAGCTAATGTATGTGCTATATATAGAGTATAAACGATGACATGATGATTCCCATTTGATCACATCAATCCCCCATCGGTTGAAATCCACCTTGTCCTCAAGGTGAACGTGAGAAAAAGGAGAGCAAAGCTCATCAAAGTCTTCCCAAGTCGCATCAGAAAGAGGGAGACCCTCCCACACAACAAGCACTTGAAAATGATAGAGCCTCTGCGCCGAATCCATCGGATATCAGTAAGTCAATCAGGCTCGACGAGAATATAGCCATCCAAATCCCGGGGTGGAATGAAACCAGAAAGAATCAATAGGTATCAGCAACATTTGGGAGCATTGAGACATGAAAAACATCATGTGTAGTAATGAGAATGAGGGAAAAGTAACCCGATATGCCCCAAAACTAACTCTCTCCATTATTTGAAAAGGCCCAAAAAATAAAGCAAAAAGTTTGTTCTTTTGACAACGAGGCACGAGGATTGCTCGAAAGGTTGGAGTTTAACATACACCCAATCACCAATGACAAACTCCAAGAAGAGTTGATAATGATCCACCTACTGCGTCATCCTGTTCTAAGCTTGGATAAGATTATCCTTAAGTAAGCATAGGATATTATCTTGTTTTAAAAGCTTGAACTCAATAGCTGCCAACGATGCAGAATGATACTCATAAGCAGGAATAATGGGAGGAGGATAACCATAGACAATGTGAAATAGAGTAGATTCAGCATTAGTATGAAAGAAAGCATCATATCAGAGCTTAGCCCAAGGCAACCATTTAGCCCATTGAGAAGGTTTGTGCATGGCAAAACATCATAGATAATCCTCCAAGCAACAATTGATAACCTTTTCCAACCATCAGCTTGTGGGTAATAAGCAGTATTAAACTACAAAGAGGTGCCATGGAGATGGAAAACTCATTTCAAAAGTTATTCAAAAAAATAAAATCTTGGGCAATAACAGTAGACCAAGGAATCCCATGAAGCTTAAGAACATGATTGAGAAAAATTTAGACCACTTATGCAGCCCTGAAGGAATGCTTGAGAGGCATGAAATGAGCATATTTGGAAAGATGGTCAACCACAACAAAAACAATAGAGTAACTAGCTGAAGACAGAAGGTCCACAATGAAATCCATAGAAATGTCATCCCAAAGACTATCTAAAATTGGCAAAGGCTAAAGTAAACCATCAAGTTTTTAATAGTCAACCTTAACACACTGGCAAATATCACATTGGCCAATGAAGTCTTGAATTTGCCTATGTTGGTCCCTTAGGCAAAGCTTAGCCCAAGAGAGGAGAGATGAATTAGGTTTATAAAGATTTTGTAAGAACCCATTTTTAAATTAAAAGCTCTTTTTGCAATTCCAATAAATAAATAATGCAATCAATCAATCAATTAATCACGCAGTAGACACAGTTTTTATTATGATTCGAGATACCTTCTCTACTCTACTCTTCTAAGCACTCTCCTTAGTTTCTTGAATTTCGCTACCTCAACAGAAAGTATAAATTAGTGCAACTGTACTCTTCTTGATTCCAACTGAAGGAGGCATTAAAACTTAATGACAATGCACTTTTCTTGATTTCAGCTCAAGAAGGCTTAAATACAACTCAATAAGTTGATTATGAGATGCTCCAATAATCAAGCTTGCTCTTCTTGAATTTGGTCTCCAACACCAACCCCAAGCAGCTAATAAATAGAATTTGAAAACTAAATGTTACACTTTTAAATAGCGCTTCTTTGATAGCGTAGAGGAAGCTTTGAAGATGATTAAACAATGCTTTGAATACGAAAAAAACTTCCCAATTGTAGAACTTTGAAGGTTAAAAATCTTGAAGGCTCGAATGCTTTTGTTGCTTGAGTAGATGAAGAGTAATTTCTCACTTAATGATTACAATAACAATTGGAACGTCCTAAATTAACTCCCTTTATAATTGGTTTCAAAATCAAATTGTTAGGGATAGTTAGCACTTATTTAATATGAGGGAACATTCAAAATTTTCGACTGTTGAAGTAGCAAGCACATTGCGAGCAATTGCAGTTAGTAGGTGATATGGTGAGTGCCATGGTATATTGGCTATGGTCAGATCTCAATGTGTTCTACAAACCCAGGTTGTTTTGAAGTGGCACACGAATCCGTAAGCAACTACAGTATTGGTTGCGCTCCCAGGCAATATCTTAGGTGACTAGGGTTGGATAGGCAGTTCTTTCTTCCATCTAGAAGGTAGTATGGCGAAGGGGCCTTTACTTTGACTATAATTGCAGGCAATAAGGGTAGGCAACCGTAATCTTAGCTGTAGTCATGCATGGAGTTCATGCTTTGTTGGAACTCCACAGGCAGTTGCCATTCGACTATGATACAGGCGATATGTGGGAGCGATTATAGTATTGACTATAGCATGCACTTCATTTTGCTATAGTATGTATTTTTCTTAAACTTTGAGATTTTTAATATTAGTTTTTTCATGAGTTTGTGGATCAAAAAATATAGATTTCTACAAGTAATTTTCAAGTTGGAGCATTCACAATTATAGACCCGGGACCTTAATGCTAATTAGTTAAACCAAAAGTTCAAGCTGTTAATGAAAGGCACGCCTCATTCCTTAACCTTTTGAGACATAGTGCCCACACAACTCGACTGGACTTGGCCCCCAAGCCTATGCCACAACATAAGATGTTGGCCTCAACCAACAACCCCCCCTCCCCCCAGCACCTGTCGGGAGTCAAACTTTTGACCTACTCTGATACTAAGACTCAAGACCTCAACACTAACCTGTTCAACCAAAAGCTTGAGCTGTTAGTGAAAGGCACACCATATTCCTTAATATTTCCAGACACAGTGCCCACACCACTTGACTAGACTTGATGTCCAAGCCTACACCCCACATGGACTTGGCCCACATGCTTACGCCACAAGGCAGGGTGCTGGCCTCAAACAACAAATTGCACATGCTAGGCTAATAGAAAAGTCTACGGATAAGCTTATAAGTATGGAGAATGACAGAATATCCTTCTATTAGTGATGTATGAAAATACTCTAAAATATCCTTTAAAATAGCATAAGAGACCTATAATGCAAAGGTATCATGACAAAACAATAGATCGAGATGAACATAATACCCCAAGTAAATAGTATGAGAAGTAAACACTTGATGTCTCAACTATTACAACATCTTATCATTTTGAATGATAGCATGAACTCTATTCATTAATTCTAATTGAACAATGGGGAGACTCATTTGAAAGAGCTCATGCTTTCAAGAAAAAACATCCACACTTTGCATTGCCTTTACTTATATCAATGGTAAAGTCATAACCAAGGAGTTTGATAAGCCATTTTTGCTAAGCTAGAGTCATAATATGTTGATCTAGTAGATGTTGCAAACTCCAATGGTCAATTAGGATAACAAAAGTAGAACCCAAAAAATAAGGATGCCACTTTTCCATAGACAAGGCTAAGGTCATGAGTTCCTTCTCATAAGTAGAGCAGGCCTAATTTCTTTTAGATAAAAATTTACTAAAGAAAGTAATAAGCCTACCATCTTGCATAAAAATAGCATCAAGGCCTTCTCCATATGCATCATGCTCAATAGTAAAAGGTTTGGAAAAATCTAGCAATTGCAATGTGGGTGCATGGGTGAGAAGGCCCTTTAAATGATCAAAGGCCTTAGAAATAGAAGGAGTCTAATAAAAGGCATCTTTCTTGGTTAGCTTAGTGATAGGCACAATAATCTTGCCAAAATTATGAATAAAGAAATAATAATAACTAGCTAAACTAAGAAAATTTCAAAGTCACTTCAAGTTGTGAGGTCTAGGCCAGTTTTTAACATGAATAATTTTCTCTGGATCTATAGAGCCTCTTGCAAAGAAAATAATATGGCCTAAATAATGTATGAAAGTTTGTCCAAGGGCACATTTCTTCTTGTTAGCCCTCAAAGAGTAAAGTCGAAGCAAATCCAAAATAATATGCAAGTGTTTCAAATGACTAGCTCAATCACTACTATAGACCATAATGTCATCAAAAAAACTAGCACAAAGTGGCGAAGATTGGAAGATTTGATTCATGAGGGCTGGAAGGTGGCCAAGAAGTAGTTTTAGACACATCCTTTGCTCTTACTCAAATTTGATTATAACTAGACTCTAAATCTAGTTTGGGAAAAACCATGACACCACGCAAGTCATCTAAGGGTTCACTAATTACAAATATGAGAAACTAATCTTTCATAGTCACCTTATTCAAGGTCCAATAGTCCACACAAAAATGTCATGTGTCATTTTTCTTTTTGACAAGAAGAACAGAAGAGGAAAAGGACTAACTCTAGGTCATTTATAACCATGCAACAACAAATCATCCACTAACATCTCAATCTCATGCTTTTGAGCATGAGGATAATAGTATGGCTGAACATTCATAGTCATTGAAGAACCCTTAGATGAGTTAGTCTATAGATTTATAGGTCTTTCCATTGGATGAGCTTAAACATGACCCCTAAGAGTGCCCATATCATTAAGGAACTCATCATGGTTATGCTAAGGAGACAACATGTTGCATGTTCTCTACGAAAAGGATGAATGATGGGAGATTTGACAAATAGCAATCGGAGTAGATAATGTGATAGAAATTATAAGTGTTCTATGACTCAACAAATAGCGGACTCTAGAGACAATTGGCCAAGTAGGAAAGTAGAGCTTAACAGAATAGCCAATGGAAAGGGATGTTTGACAAAAATGTTACACCCATTGTAAGTGGACACAAGCTAGGATAAAATAAAGTGTTGAGGAACCCAATTCAAGAGCAAGAAGTATCCTAACAAGATTTGTCAAATGAAATGCTAGAGGCTATTAACATTACATAGTGAACAAGCAATTAAGTAACTCTCTTATGAGCACACGTCAAGCAACACAAATCTAATTGGTAAGGGCCACTCAAAATAGTGTTAGGGAACTCTAACACCAGACATATATTATCCAGCTAACACCACACCATTTTAGATTCCTATTCTAATGGGAAACTTATTCCAATCACAACATGGTTCCACAAGACTTTGGAACTGTTTCCTAAAAGTAATTCCGAAAAGAACCAGGAATGCATGTTATTTAAGAATGCTCCTCTAGACAGGAATCCTTATTTCATCTACGTACGAATTGTATATATCTCTTTTGCTTAATTATGAATACACCAAGTATGCACGCTTTCATATAAGCTCTCTCTTTATTATTTACATCCTTATTAAGGTCCCTTATTAACTTGAGTGTTGGAATGCCCGTACCGGGCTCGACACCCTCTGACATTTTCTCTATCTCGTAAGATCTTTATACAGGATTCTCGGAGAGCAATTTGGGCATGACCCAAACATTGGCGCCATCTATGGGAATGCATCTTTTTCCTACGCATTCTCTACACTTATTTCTAGGATTTTCTAAACAACTTTTCCATGACCACTACAGTAGACTCAGCATTAGGGCACCCAAATAGATCCATCATGTTGTGTTTTGAAACTTCTACAAGATGATTCCATTCAAGGGCATAAATTTACCATAGCGATTTACATAGTGGGGGAGAGCTGTTTTGGTAACTCTTGGATATATTTTGATTAGTGTCATGATGTCATCTTAAGAATGCACTCTCAGATCATGATATTTGACTAATCAAGTTTGTTGGGTGTCTTGTCATCCTCTCCTAATCAATTTCCCGCTGATAGATGTAAGTGGACTAGAGAAACCCACATAGTCAATTCTTCAAAGCCACTCTAAGCAAGTACCATGTGGGCATGGAACAGGTTTCTTGTGCATGGCAGTAGCATGTTAGCTAGCAACAGTGAATAAGAGAAGGCAGTATCGACCCCGAGTGGTACATGCAGTTCCAATGATACATTCCACACTCACGACTTATAGTAGAGGTAAGTAGAATGTGTCAAATGTGTATATGACATATCATCTCTACAATCTATCATAGGACAGATAGGACCTCCTCCATGCCCATGCCTTCTGTGTCACATGGGATGCAAATATATTTCTATCCAGAATAAATAACATGTTGAAGGTATTACCACGTGAATACATTGAGAAACTGAAAAGCCGGCCTCAATTTCTAGCACTACCACTTTCAAACTCAAATCAACACATTTTTGGTGTTATTGCTTCCAAAAAACCAATCCATTCATCCAGCACATGTCGGGTGCTACTGCTTCTAGATTGCCAAGTTACAATGCTCCAAGGAAGGAGGAATCATCAAGTTTTTCTTGGTAAAAGAATTTGTAACATCCATGCACATGGAATTGAGTTAGCATCCTTTTTGTTGTAAGATGTATAGAGATGCGCTAAAAGGTGGTCGAAAAATCAAAACTTTCTCTTATGATGAGGGAATTTCATGTAAAGCTTGGTCATACAAGAATGACAATGGAGTTGGGGAGTAGCTCTAAAATGCCTATTATTATTTGCTTGCGAATAGCTAAAAAATGGAGTGCCTTCGAGGCCATAAACTTCTTTTGCCGCTTCCAAAGACCATTTCTATCTCTCAACATGTTTTTGGAATTTGAGTAGTATACAAGTACTGCAAAATAACTTGAATATATCTTTCAAGTGGATTTTTCTATGATCATTCTATAAATTTATTCAATTACAAGCAACATGACTCGTATTTCAAATATGCAAACAAATGCTCTCTCTCTCTCCCCATGTGTCATATATGCAATAAATGCTCTTTCTCTCTCCTTATATCATGGTCAAATATACAATAAATGCTCTCTCTCCACATATCATGATCAATAAATGAGTTCTAGGCTTTCATGCTTCTCCCAATAGCCTTCACTTCAACACCACGATGCAGTGTCTAGTCCCGCAAAGTCCATGTCTCTTGGAAGGAGGAAAATGTGGTTCCAAATCGTTAAAACAAAATATGGTTCCAAACTGCCAAGCAAAGATAGGAAAATCTTGTGTGCATGATTTTGTAACTATCATTAAGGACTAGATATGTTGAATACTCAACTCTCATCTTGAAGCTTGATTTCACTTTCCACCTAGATCCCATGTGACTCATATTATATTAAAAATTACTTTTTCATATTTCCCACTAAATAGAGCTCTTCAGAATTGCTTCCTAAAGAGGTCGGTAATGCATTAGGTTGGATTAGCAAAGCATCACGCCCCATCTTAAGTTACTCCCAAATGATCCTACAAAGCTTCGGTCGGATGTCGTTGTTCCAGAGGACAGAACCATAACACAATAATTGGAGTCCAATTCCTTTATGGTTGCTCATAAAGCATCCAACTTTTCATAGGAAAGCATCTATGTAGCTTTAACTCAACCCAACCAATATCTTAAACTCGGAAGTGTTGTTTACAGTGTGGAGAATGGATCCGGTGATTCTAAATTTGCAGGGCACCACAAAAGGCAGATTTTGTATTTCTAAAATTGTAGATTGCCATGAAAGGCAAATCTAGTATTTCTAAAATTACAGTTTGCCATGAAAACCAAGACCTAAACCTAAAATAGGAAGGGATCCCGGGATTCCGAGGAATCAATAAAGAATATAAAAACCTGAACCTGAAATAGGAAGGGATTCCAAGGAATCAACAAAGAAAAATTGGAACCCAAATCTGAAATAGGAATGAATTTCAGAAGCGTGAAAAGAAAGTGGAACCTAAATCTAAGTAGGAAGGGATTTTAGAAAATCAACAAAGAAGATCGGAACCTAAATTTGAAATTGGAAGGGATTCTAGGGAATCAACAAAGAAAAATTAGAACCCAAACCTGAAATAAGAAGGGATTTTGAAAGTGCAAAAAGGAAAGTGGAACCCAAACCTGCAATGGGAAGAGATTTCAGAAGTGAAAAAATAAACAAAATCCAAACCTATAATAGGAAGGGATTCCGGAAATGTGAAAAAGAAAATTGCAACCTAAACCAATAATATGAAGGGATTTCGGAAGTACTTCACCCAGCTCTAAAGTTGGAAAGAGGTAGGCCATCACTAGCACTAGGGAAAGCAGATCTACAAAAGTCATACATGATTTGAGGAAAGAGGATCCGTAAGAGGGGTTAGCATAACGGATCTGCAAAAGTGTCAAGTGGATTTGCAAGAGACGTTGGCACAAAGAATATATATATAGATATATATATATATATATATATTTGGATATACAATGGATCTGTGGAGGCATTAAGTGGGTCCTATAGCAAAAGCGTCATCCAAACAAAGGCACAACATCTCTGTAAATTAAACCTAATAAAAGCAAGAACAGAAGATTGAGCAAAATGATAAGATAAGTTCCACCATGTCTCCTTGAGGGGGAACTAGTGTTAGGGAACTCTAACACCAGATATCTATCATTCAGCTAGCATCACGCCATGTCAGATTCCTATTCTAACATGAAACATATTCCAATCACAACATAGTTCTGCAAGACTTTGGAACTGTTCCCTAAAGGGGGCTCCTAACAGAACTAAGGATGCGTATTCTTTTGGAATCCTCCTCTAGATAGGAATTCGTATCCCATCTGCATGCGAATTGTGTATAACCCTCCTACTTAATTATAAATAAACTAGGTATGCACGCTTTCACACAAGCTCATCTTTCTTTTATATACATCTCTACTAAGGTCCCTTATTAACTTGAGAGTTAGAGTGCCCACGTCAGAACCATCCCTAGCACTCTTTGACATTTTCTTTGTCCTGCAAGATCTTCACACAGGATTCTTGAAGAGTGATTTGGGCACGACCCAAACAAGTAGCCTAACCAAATGGTCGAATGAAGCTAGCATAATCTATGGCAAATCAACAGCCAACCTTCTCACCAACAAAGCCCTACCACTTAAAGAAGCTTGGTCCGATGGAATTATAGAGGATGAATAGAGATGATCTATCCCACGAGCCAAGTGCTAAACACTCCAAAAATAACTAAACTTTTCTAAAATCTAATAGAAGTAAATGGCATGTAGTGCTGTATCAACAAAATTGCATCACTAGTACAAAAACATGATAAAGTAGTTGGAAATTCAGGAACAAAACAGTCGATAACAACAATACCACAAATCAGTAGAAGGATAACATAATCCAGACATCCTCCAACCCAACAGCCACTGACCACTAGGCACCTATTGAGCTTGAGAATTATCAAAAACAAATCCAGAAGGAAGTAGCAGCAAGAGTAATCCAAGATGTAAAATTTAGCAAGCTAAAAAAACTAAGACTAATGCCCCCCACTAGGCTTAATTACAAACCAAGTAATGAACTCCTTACATAATAGAATTTCTTTCTCTAATTAGCCCACTATTAACAAAAATTCATGTAAGAAATGGAAAGTTGAAAACTTACGAAAGTAGGTGATTAAAGGCTCACAATTCAGTGAGCTTACAAGTATAATGATCTCCATCTTTGAATAATATCATGGTAAAAGAAAGGCTTATTGAAATCCCTATGTCAAAACCAAAGACAATGCATTCAATGCATTTCAATAAACTAAAATGCAAACAATCACTAAAAGGATTACCAATGTATCAAGTTGTCACAAATGCAAACACATCCGCCATAAAATTCACCATGCAAGCATCCACATAAACTACTGATCAAACAGTAAGCAGACTCACAAGTAGAACCTAAATAATAGCACCACAATCTCAAACCAACTGCATCTAGCATAGGTAGAGAAGTTGAGGGGGGTGGAGGGAGGGAGGGAAGTTGTCATCTAGCCTTTACTAATGAAAGGCCATAAATCTCTACTATTTGATATACTTAAATTGAGTTGCTAGCAGATGAAGAAGCTCTTTAAGCTATAAACATGGCAGCTGATTACACCCTAACTTAACATTATCCAAGTAGCAACTATCTTTGAATTTAATCCAAACATCCTAAAAAATGATCGGATTTACAGTTTTGAAAGGTGGAGAAAGAGTTTATTGGGTTGGCTGAATTACTCTCAAATCCTCTCTCACTCAGAAACTCAGTTCAATAGAAAACTCAACCTACCATATTCAATAAGTAGGAATTCAACTGCTTCATTTTTCTAACAATACTCACTGCAAGGTAGAGAGATGAAGCTAGCAAGGAGATAGCTCTCCAATGAACAATAATGATTGTTTGTAGAGGGAAATAGTAAGGCTCCACTTCAACTTCAGATTTAGGTTGCTAATGGCAGTAGATCTCAATTACAGTCAACATAACACAACTAGCAATAACAAAATCCATTCCCAAAAGTTTTCTTCTACACTAGCTAATTGGAGGCTCAAACAACCTTAAAATTTGGACTGATTTTTAGTAACTTTAAATAGTGTCACTAAATTTCAATCCAACTCAATACTATTTGCCTTGAAAACCATCTCAATAATTTGATGTATGGTTTCTCCATGGTGTCATATGCTGAAATTGTTATAGTAGACCTAGGTCTTATCGCTTTGATACCAAATGAAGTGTCTTGGTCGGGTCCACTTGTAAAAATAAAAAAGAGAAGAAGGAGGAAAAGAAAAGCAAGAGAAAACAAAAAAAAGAAAGGTATGATGCAATTAGAAAGTTAGCTAGTTAGAGGATTAGAATTTAGAAAGTTAGATGGTTAGTAGCCAAGAATGCATGAGAAGAAAAAGATGAGAAAGAAAAGAAGAGGAAAGAGGGAAGAAGAAAAAAAATAAAAGAGGGAGCGAACAATTAGATAGTTAGGACAATACAAATGATATAGGAGCTAATATGTTTTCCACTAATCAATAGCCTTTTTATACACAAGTTTCTCTCTCCACATTTATGCTAGCTTCTCTATGTGGGACTATATGTGCTCTACATAAAATGTAAGGGAAGGCTACTAATGAGATAATGGTGCCCATTAGATCACATCAATGGTATAGCGCCCCGCCGGTCAACACTAATTGAAATGAGAATGGGCCCATAGATTTTCAATTGGGATCAATTTTTATATCTAGATTAAATAAATGATGCTTAGCATGATACTTAACTTAGATTGAATTGAAATATCGTGGTTTACACAAATTTAAAGGGTTGCGACTTGTAACCATGACCACTCAAGATTGTCCATGTGTGTGTACATATATATGTGTGTGCGTATTATATATAGATAGATATATCACTCTAGTGGAATCTGTTTTACCATTTGGAACTCGTCTTGATGATTTCATAAAATCCAATTCGACCATTTTATTTAGCATCACTTATTTTATTAGGATATCATAAGTCATTTTAATTGAAGTCTTATATAAGCCATACAATTTTAAAAAATATATAAAATTATGTGTAAAATATAAAAATTACTTAAATTCATTCCTTTAAATGTTAGAATATTATAATAATTTATACAATCATTCATCCACATGAAAAGAATATTTATAGTTTCATTTTGTGGGTATTCCTAACATATTGAAGCATATGTCCCAAATAAATCAATTATATTATAGAAGTTCAAATTAATCTCTAAAGAGATATGGTCCCTAGGAAATTGTTTGCTTATAGAGCAATCAACAACATACTCAATATGTATAGTGGATGGAGTTAGATTTTGCACAATGGAGCACAATAGGCATCATAAAATCCAAAATAGTGGTATTGTTGTGCTGAAAATCCTTTCAGTGAGAAAACAGATTATTATGGTCATTTGCAGCGTGTTATTTACCATATATACTTGGGTACAAAGTCGTGTTATTTCAATATCAATGGTTCGACACTGATAAAAAATCGGGAATCAAGGTAAAGCCTCATTACACAAATATTAATGTTAGTCGCTTTTGGTATCAAGATGAGTCATTTGTGCTTGCATCCCAAGCTAAACAAGTTTTCTACCTGAATGACACAAAGTTGGGACCACAATAGCAAGTAGTTCAACATTACATCCATCAACATTTTTGGGATCTTCCATAATACAATGCTCTCCAGCTAACTTGCATTGAGAGCATCCCAATCGGAGAGTATACAAATCAAGATGAAGAGGCATCTATGAATGAACCCGTTACAATTTCAAGTGAACTTTAGATATCCCATTTAAATAGAGAGCCACACCCTCATGAGCTTGATGAGACTATTGTTTGTGTCTCTGAATTGGACGAGATAATTGATGCCCTAGATGATATTGTTGATGACTTAGCTAAAATGAATGTCGAATGTGAAGAGGTTGACTGAGATACCGAGGCTAGATTTTGGACTGGATTGGCACTCAAAAAGAGACTTGCTTGCATATATTTGCATAGGTGAGTTAATGGCTCATACTCTCATAGTGGACATTAGTTTAGTCCCTGGGGATTGTCAAAAAATTTATCTCAAATGAGCCTATCTGTGTGTTGGCAAGTAGTATTGTCGGTGTCTTCCATATCACCCCCCGACCTAGGCGATATCATGTGCGCTCACAGTATTGACCTTGGGTGTCCAAGAACATCACTTCTTCTTGGACAACTGCAGGAGGTAGTACAGGAGGCTTCGATATTGCCTATCTAGTAACTGATAGGCGCAGGCTCCCATGATCGATAGGAAGCTCACTTCATCAGGCTTTCCATTTTGAATATAATTCATCTTAAATATGAAAAGTCAACTAATTCTAGCATTTATTTTCAATTTTGCAAATTTATCTTACTTTGGTTTTAAGTTTCAAATTGTCAACTAATTTTGGCATTTATTTTCAATTTTGCAAATATATTTTACTTTGGTTTTAAGTTTCAAATTTTAACTCCATCAGACATCATGATAATCACAATATGAGTTGTCTGAGAAAGCTAGAAAGCATTCGTGATTTCAAGCATATCTGTCCATTGATTCCTCTAACAAATATTATTCATTTATCTTGTATGTAGGCTATAAGGGTGCTTAGGCACGATAGAGGACAAGCTCATTTTTCATGCCTTCCCTGTATCACAACTGATCTGGAGGATACACAAGAGTAATACCTCCACACACGCCCCACAACCACAAATGACTGTAATCTCTTCTTTCCGAGGACTGGGACACCTTCCCTCTTCTTCTGAGGAACAAAATATAGATCCCTTAAAGGCAGTGGAGCAGGCTTCAGAGGAAACACAATAGTTTACAAGCCCACAAGGCCCCCAATTACTAATTCCCACAGTTCCACCCACAATTGCAGGTGGATCTAAAACTCAAGACTTCCCTTCCTCATCGGTGACAAGGAGAAGCACAACCGGTATATCATTAAATGGATCATAATTCAATTATGTCTGAAAAATATATCTATGTAAACATTTAGAATCGATATATTGTGGTCTAATAATCAATTAATAATTCTTGCTAGGAACCCAAAGGAAAAGGATGGGGTTCATCCAAAAACACCTTCATAAATGATAAGACGAAAAGTCAGACTATCATGTCTATTGAGATTGACCCTAATATTAGCAAGTCAACTACTAAACAGGGTCAAAAGCATTTACTAAGGACCATTCCCTATATTGTGAGGGCATTAGCACCAATGTTGGACAAGAAGAAATGGCCAGACATTACCGATTTAGAAAAGCAGCCCATGATTGCTAAATTGAAGGTACAAAAGACTATAGTATTCATCTTAGAATTTCAATAACCAATTTTACAATTGCATATAGATCATCTAATTGTGCTGGCTCTTATTTATAGTCTTTCTTTGATATTAAGGACTTTGAGGAAGGCTGGATTCAAATGGTTATTGACCAATACTTTAAGACTAGCTACAAAAGGGTCTGGAAAATTTTTTATGGTCACTAGTACAAAGTCCTAGATCAAGGCGATGATCCAGTTAACTCTACACCCAAAAGAGTCAAGATTCCTAACTGGACCTTCTTATGTAGTTATTTTCAATCCCTAGAATTTCAGGTATATTATTTACAGTCAACTCCTTCACATTACATCCATTATTTTAAAGTAACAAAATTATTTATACCCGATTTGCTTAAATGTAGCATTAGTTATCATTAGCTAAGGATAACTGAAAGAAGATGAAGTATACACAATGTATAAGGCCAAAGTCATTTATGGTTGTTCTCGCTGAATGGGGAAGAGTATTGCTCAACAAACTTACTGACCCAATTCAATTGAAAAATTTTCAACTTTCATGCATGTAAAATATTTGGCTTCTATAGAATAGGAGAATGAAAATTCTGATAACTCAAGTGATCGGATTGAACTGTTCAAAGAGACCCAAACCCGTAAGTCAGATGGCAAATTTATAGCTCCAAAAGCAAAGGATGAATATGTGAGTATAACTAATTGCCTTATTTTTTTTATTTCTTCTTTCGTTCTTAACTATCTTGTTTTGTGACCCATGTTGTTTGTTCTTTTATGTGCAGAAGAAGATGGTGGACCTACTAGCTAGTTTGGAGTCTATAGAGTCACCCATGACAGTAGATGATGTCTACATAAGATCATGGGGGAGAGTCGTGGATACATTAAGGGGTTAGGCCACATACTAAAGCCACTAAAGAGTCGATTAAATCTTGATTGGCTTCATGGGGGGTCAGCAATGCTTTGAGTAGAGTTAGCTTCTACGAAGGAAGAGTTAACCTCCGTAAGAGGAAGAGATTAAGGGTACAAAGGAAGAGTTAGCAATTATCAACAATCAAATCAATGCACTATCTAATAAGAAAAGAGAGATTAGGTTATTGTTAAATTCATAGTTCAATTAGGCGACACCTGCATTATTGACCTCAACTCAATTGGGTTTCCAAATATACTGAGAGGTAACTTAACTCTTTAATGTTGAAATGGCTCCTGTATAATTTTTTCATGCTTATTTCTTACTTTCATGTTTTGATATATATGGCACTGTTTACTAATCTTGTGTACAGGATAATCTAACAATGAGAAGGATCAAGAAAAATAAACACATAATGAAGATGATGGCCTTGTACCTCGAATGGGTCGGAATTATAATTGTTTTATTTATTTATGAGAGTCCTCGACATGTGAGTGACTCTCAAAATTCAATCAGATATGCATTTCATTGGAGGCAGTATTTTCAATTTGCTACTCATCCCAATCTATTTTTTGTGTTCAATGAATTAGAGGGTTTCTTATGACTCATATGACCTATAATTGTAGATTTGAAGTTCATATACAATCGTACAAAATTTTAATTTGTGGTATTTAATCTCCTATTCATGCAAGAATAGGTATTATAATTGTAATTATGAAATTTGATATAGAAATACTCAAATGTATCAAATGCAATCATTTTTTTGTTGTATTCTTCACAATAGCGGCTTGACATAAAAACACTCAATTGTATCAAATACAGTCATTTTTTTGTTGTAATCTTCATAAACGTAGCCAAATATTATAAATTACAGCCAATTATCTAAGTAAATAATTAGTTTTTATATACAGACATATTATAAACTAAATGCAAAAAAAAATGTTGGCAGCCTATGTGTCAAAAATGGCTGATTTGGTCATTTACGTGAAGCCATATGTTGCCAATAAGCAGCCATTGTTGTTGGTTGCATTTGACTTATCAAGAGGCCATTAATAAACCTATTTTTTAATCATTGAAATTTTATTTATTTTGATTTCATTGGCTTGATATCTTCTATCATCATTTCCATTCATTTCTTTTCATTTGGATATGGGCAAACAGATCAAGGCAACAACATAGAATTGATATCTAATTCATGCATGACATCTCACCCGTAGTAATTGCACACGCAAAGCATCCTACTCATCTTCATCAGCGTCCATGGAATTATATACAAGCATCCTAATCTTCATGATTCGGTGCGTGGGCATTGCCATATTCTCTTCCCCTCTGCAGCTGTTGGCTTTTGCTTCTTATCAAAGGGATGCCTCTTATTCCTCGTCTGAGCAAAGCCTCTTGGCCTCCTCTCTCTCTCTATATACATTTCATTCCTGCTTAGATCATTAGATCGAATCAGCCCCCCCTTGTTGCATAAGGACTAAAGAGAGATGGGTCAACTTTCAACGAAACTCTCCCCAGGTATTAAACTATATATATATATATATATATATTCGATTTTAATCTTTCCTTTCGTTTCTGACCTAAAATGGCTGTGTAGGTGAGGTAAAGTCACAATTTAGGGTCAGATTCTTTATTAGTTTGCTTAAATGTAATGAACTTGTTTTCAAGTGGCAACCAAGCAGCCATAAACTTGATCAGTAGTAGACTTTCTGTGTGTCCATTTTCTATTCAGCTTTCTTTCTTAATTTTCAGAAAACTGCGTGAACTGGAATAAAATGCTTTCTAATAATAACTGGAAAAAAAGTCATCTCTTGTTTTTTCCCTTTGAACATAATGCACCTATCAATAATTTTAATCTAGCTTTTAATTGGGTGATCCTCTCAGAGAGAGTTAAACTAAGAACATTGGAGTCAATCGCAGGCATTGACACCATTTGATATGAAAAACTCCTACCTATTTAAGGTTTCTAAAAAAATTAACCTGTTTTTTATCCCAATTTGTATCACCTTAATTTTTTATCATTATTTGTAATTTTTAATTATTATCTCGATTTTTTCAATCATTCGATCTTACATATTCCTCAAAAGATTTATTCAAAAAAGTTGTTACCTACTTTTCAAATCATTATAATACAATTATCTGCATTTTCTATTATGTTTTATTAATGCAAATCGAAAGCATGGGATGGCTAATTATCATATTTCATACCGAAACCCCTAAATCTACAAGAAAAAGACTTACAAACAAGTCTAAAAAACAGTATATCTAAAATTGTATTAAAATTGAAATTTGGCAAGAATAAAACCTTCTATTTAAAGAAAAAACTTTGCTTACTAAGAAAAGAAAGCTTATTTACTGCGAAAACAAAATCGCGTACGTAAAAACCAAAATCCTATAAAGAAAAAAAATCCATCCTACATCATTTATTCATGATATTATGTTGTCTTTTCTACATTATTCTCCGTTACACTATGCATTCTAATGTACCTTCCAATACACCAATTCAAATAGGCTCTAGATTTCGTTGATTTTTTGATGCACAAATAAGCGTAGACCTCATTTTTTTGGCTGCTGTGAATCTTCATATTGTCTTTAATTTGTAACATGACTGAAGGCCCCCTATTTGCACCCTAAGTCCCACATTTAACACTCAAAAAGGCAATTTTCTTTTGATTTCCCGCATGAAACCCAGATTGAGATTGAGACTTATACAAGTGCTACATGCATACCATGTATCGTCTATTCCCTTAATTATCCGCAGCAAATGGTTGATCTCACACGCATATGCATGCAGAACAAGAGAATAAAAAGGAAGCAATTTTAAGGAAGCACCGAGAGGAGATAGGGAAGAAGCTTAAGGCCGTGAACATAGAAGCGCGTGATGCGGGTGATCAAAAGCTCAGAATTTTCTACGAAGAAATCAGCGCGGCTGTCCTGTAACAATTCTCTGTCTTCCCTTTGTTTTATGTTACTTTCCTTTCATTCTTTTCAGCAGATAGCCCCAGCTTAGCTAGGCTGAGAGTCCCACAAAACAATTATTTCCAAGTCTATTACTTTTCTTTGATTTCATTTTCAAAGAGTGAGTTTCATTATTTGAAATTCTTTTTGTTTCTAATAGCCAGGAAGCAATTTTATGGGATTTTATTTTTATAAACTTGATCCTTAAAGCAATTTGAGAAGAAGAAAACCATGAATTAGCTAGGCAATGTGGTCTTAGCAAACGAATCATATCACCGAAAATGTAAATAACCATGACATTCAGAAAGTATTCATTGCAGTCCCTTTATATTCATTTGTCTATTTGGAAGTTAAAATTTGAAAACCTTTTGCATAGTGATTAGTCATTTATTTCCCATCCTTTTCCCACCATAATTTCAATTAAAAGTAGTGTCAATATAAAATATCCAATTAATCATGTAATAAATATTTTCGATTCTTATGCAAAGGGGCTGCTGCTTCTGGACATGACCAGCTTCTTTTATGCTGGAATCCTGAGCATTAGACCTTAACTTAATTCTCAAGTAATGTTCTAAATTTCAGGGTGGCAAATGCATCAAGTAGGGCCCTATCTACTGATTAATCCCATAAAATACAAAAATAAACAAAGTGCATTGACTTGCTTGATAGGGAAATAAACAAGGATCTTGGGACAGGTCTTCAGCTGCGTCCACCAAAAGATTTGGAGAAAATGCTCAAGGTGGGCAATTCTTTTCCCTTCCTGCACAAGCAAAATATGTTGCTCTCATTCTTTCATATGATGCAAGTGGTATTTCTCTTTTTCATACATGCTCTACTTCAATGAGTCCAGATAGACCCCAACAGCATAATCAGTGAGGAAATGCTGTTGAAGATTGGGTGGCGTTTCATTCTTTCAAATGAAAATCATACTGATTTGACGTATGTTGAATGCAAAATTCAAACTTGTGTATTGCAGGACCACAAGGGAGACATCACTGATTTAGTGACGCAAATGATAAGAGGGATGACATTCGAGGGCAAGGGAGTTTTGGACACGGTGCTGCTGTTGTTGGGTGTTCCTATGGGAGGATCCCTTGCTAAGAAAGGCTTATTTCCTCGTGTTGTCTCAGATAATGTGTTCATTCCCCTTGTCACTTCTGCCACCGTCCTTGCTCTTGCTGCATGCAGAAAGATATGAAGCTTGAGAGGAGTTGTACACCGTTTTACGGCAAATAACATGTATATCTTTTATGTAATGGCATTGCAGATCCATGATGCTCATGAATCCCTACCTTAACTGTGCCGTGTGTGTAAGATTTATACATGCTGCACCAAATAATAAAAGCATCTGATTGTCAAGTGAACTGAAAAGCTCAAGCTGTCCAATTAAGGCCAAGACATCCAGGTATATCCTTTTTCCCGGGAAGGACTCACCGCATTTTGTCTGTGGAATCAAGCAATGGCCTACCGACTGCCAGGTCAACATTATATTCATAAAAAATAAAAAATAAAAAGAATCAGGAACTAGTTGACCGTCTTCCTTGCGTATATAATGTGAGGATAGAAATTCCATTGCATATGTGAGCAGCGTCCTTTACTGCAATACCCTCTTACAACCTTTCTGAATTTTTTTTTTCCTTGCGTGCTTTAAGTACAAAATAAAATGTACTCTGCAAACCGTTTTTTTCACCAAAGACCTTGCGTCTATTTTGGCAATAAGAAAAATGGATGAAAGTCACTTGTTCTCCTCTTTCTATCTTTTTAAATTGAGTTGGCATTTATCTACTTCAGCAGCTTTTACCTTTTTCTTTCCATTGTTACCTATACTTTGAATCACTAAACTTCTTTTCATCTTCAAAACTAATAGATTTTATCCCATTAATTTTATTTCTAATCATTATTTCTTCTGTTATAGCATTAATTACTTTTAATTTTTTCTTCATTTTTCTAAATTCTACTTTCTATTGTCTTTTCCACATCTTTTACAAATTTTCCAAACAAAGCCACAAAGACAAAGGAATTAACGTGCATACTCAAGGGTGAAATAGCGCCTATTTAATTCCCAATAAGTGGAAACATGCTAATTACTTGAGAATTAACACTGTAAGTTATAATATGTAATCGAGTTGAGCAAAAGACTGGAAGGGCTTTTGTTGTTTTTCCTTTTACCTCATTGCCGGATTTTTCAAATGGCCGGCGAAGTTGGTAAAGTGCTCATGGTGGCCAACTGTTACAGCGCACAAGTGTCCATGGCAGGCAACCGTACAAGTGCACCGAGTACCAAATTGGCGCGGTCCTTAAAAAGAATTTGGAATGAAAAACCCAGCCTCAAATATGTACCTAGACCATATGACACTCGACATCACAGCAACCATGAGTTACAACTAACCTATGGATGAGGACCCACTGTTGCCATGAAAATTTCCAAGAAGCATGTATCAGAGGTACTAATCTATGGACGAGGACCCACTGGTGCCATGAAAATTTCCAAGAAGCATGTATCAGGACATGTTCTCGGGAAAAATGTCATGGTTCCCTGGAAAAAAAGGTGTGTTAGATGTGGCAGTGGGCTCTTCAACCACTCGTTTTTTAAACTGCTTGACAAAAAAGGTCAAAGCCCGCCGTACTTAACTTTCACATCTATGAGCAAGAAGGCCCCATGCCACAATAAAAAAAAAAAAAAAAAAAAAAAAAAAAAAAGGTGATTTAGCCCCCCAAAATTGAATGTCCGGCTATCTTCATCCGCAAGGAATTGAGAACAGCGGATGATGGTTCTTACGCATTCCATGAGGCAGGACCTTTTTAGCTGTGATTTATCTTGCATTGCATCTGTAGCTCTGTGCTGTAGAGAAGCTGGAAATGGTGATGACACTCACCGCAAAGGCTGCCACCAAACGACCCCTCTCATCCAGGTAGAAACCACAGCATTGAAGCAGAGTTCTAGCTAAAAATTTTACTGCATTTACAGCACTGGGGTTTAAAATGATGAAAATTGAAATTACAAGAGCAGCCAATTGAACAGCCAATAACAGAAGACAAGCAAAATCTACAACCAAACATTGCTATAAATGTAACACTCTCAGAAGAAAAGAGAAAGGGGATGGGGGGTTGCTCCTCATGTCCTTCCAACTCATTTTCCTATTCTTAACGTAATAAACTTCGTTTATGGCTCTTCTTAGACAAATCATCAGACTGGGCACACAGGGACCAAAGTTAACTAAGGTCATAGCGCAATGCCCCCAAAAAACAAAAGCAAAAACAAAAAAAAAAAAAAAAACAAAACAAAAAACCAAAAAAAAAATGAAGAAGAAGAAGATGAAGATGAAATTTAAATTATAAAAAAAAAAAGAGGATATCACCTGATTCACTTCAGCGAATGGCACCCATGTGTGCAAAGCAGAAAAAAGGAATTCAATATCACAAGAGTGCCATTCCCACATACAAGAGGATGCAGGCAAGTTCTAATATAAGATGCTCCTACCCTAACTTAGTCTGACACTCTGCCTTGTCTTGATCATTCTCTTGAGAGCTGCCAGCCAGAAATTGCATTCATCCCAGTCACTTGTTGTCAGAACGACCTGTTCACAGAAAGAATCAATCAGAATCTTCAGGTGAGGTTGAAAACAGTGCCTTCATGTTGAAGTAATAATCTTGCACTCTGTTCTAGTAGCATCTTGGGAACCTTCCTTTTAAAATCAGAGCTACGGGAATGGCTAGTGATTTCCTCGCACCTGGTATAATAGGAGCTTTGGAACCCCCTCTTCCATATTGATTAATGGATTTTCTTTCTTTTTACTGGATCAGCTAAGTATTTTTTGGAAACCAAAAAAGATAATGAGAAATTACCAAAATAACAAAGAAAAAACAAGTTACGGCAACCAACCACAGTCCCTAATTCCCAAAACTCAAATGTCACCAATCAGATACTCTTATTTAATTTTTTTTAAAAAAATGTAGATTTTTGTTTGGGAATTTGGCTATTTAGATTGTGGCATTATGTGTTATAAAGCTCATGACTTTCATTTCTCAGTCAATCTCTTGATTGTTATCTCCCTCCCTATTCCCCAGTCAATCTCTTGGTGGTTAACTCCCTTCCTCCCCCTTTCTCTCCCTGTTAAAAAGCAATACTGGAGCTCCTTGCTGGTTTTCAAAGACCACTTGAACATGTAATTTTCTTCGTTTAGGTCTAACAGTCATGTGCAATGCATCCAAGTTGATTCCGTGCATTTATTACTGGATAAAAAGGAATGTAATATGCTGCATGCCCGGAAGTGTTAAGCTATGTATCCTTCATTACTTCCACTTGTCTTATGGTGAATGTATGAGTGTGCTTTCTCAAATTCTCCTTTCCTTGTCCAGTGGTGAATGTGTGCATGTTTTGGATGGACTGGTTTA
>JAYJMB010078299.1:0-22423 GCA_036873735.1 Pouteria campechiana
GATAGATGAAATTCTGTCATTGAGTTAGGATCATGATGTAGTTTTGTTTAGACAGTTACTTGGATTTACCAGTCTTCAGTGCAAATTCTATTGCATGGCCAATCTAAAATGATGTATTGTAATTTCATCTGATTGTGATTGAGATTTGTGGTTTTTAATTGCAGGAGCATGGAATTGGCAATTCACTCGCAACTTGCAGCTTGTAGCATGGAAATGTCCACCGCAACCTAAGCAACCTAACAATGGAAATAAAATAGTAGAGATGGAGACTTTGGGACTTTGCTTTCACGTAACACACGTGTTAGGAGCATTTCGCAGATCTCCATCTGCTGTCCTTGAGCAGGCATAATTTGTGAAGTGGATTAATGTCTATTTTATCAATTAAAAGAGTTTTCAGCTGTCCACCTATTATTGGTCCAACCATAGACCAACCGCTGGGCAATCGGCAATTGGATTCACAAGTGAAATGCTCGTACACCTACAATTACAATTTCGGCTTTCACAAGTCAGATGCTCGTACGCTTACAATTAGGATGTAAGTGGGTCAACCCGTAGCCCGGTAAAACCAATCCACTTTTAACCTAGCACGGGTTGGTCGATTTGTATAGCTGTGTTAGAAATTTGGGTCGAACATAACTCGGTTTAGATGTTGAGTTAGATTAGGAGTTTATATATATATATAGATATATAAATTAAAAAAATAAAAATCTCTAGCCTTACTTTAATAATAAGTCATAATTTTTAAGTAATTAAAAATTTAACCAAAAGGTATTTAAAAAGGCTTTTATATTGATGATTATTTTTATTAAATTACCATTTAAATTTGTTAAAAGGGAAGATTTTCAACTTTTCATAAAGTCTTATGACTACTCTTAAACTTGTTTGTATTAATTAGTAAAATTTAACATATCTTTATTATACCACTTTTTAAATTTATATATTTTTAACTTTTTGTTTAGTTCAAAATGTCAACTCATTTTTAACCCATAACCCAATCCAAAATCTAAAAGTAGGGTTGAGATTTTTAAAAATGAGTTGGATTAAAGTTAGAGTTGAAGTTTAAAAAAATGGTTAGGGTTGGAATTGACTATTGACTCCAACCCAATCGGTTACACCCTACCTACAATATCTGTAATACTATTAAGCTCAATCTACAAACTGCTTGACCAAGATTTATTTTCTATTTATGTTGCTTTTTGAAAGTCATAAGCATTTTAATCGATATCTAGTAAAATACTTAATTCATCCGGTTCAAGAGTTTTTTTTTTGAAATAATTTAATAAATAAATAAAGATCCCTATAAACCATGCAATGCATGTTTAATTGTGTGATCAATTGGATTGTTCACCACGTTCAATCCAGATGGTACACGAGGCTCTGCATTTATGGCTTATACCACTCGGGTTTATAGAAAGTTTTCAAATACATTCACCAGACAGTTTACAAAATCATTCATCATCTTTAGTTATAACAGCACTAATGCTAGCTCCTAAAATTAAAAACCTTTCTAAATGATGACATTACTTTTTTCTTCATCAAAATTGAATGTCTAATAATTTAATTTTACCCACACCTAAAATCTAATTTATTCATTAGATTTTGCCATCAACATTAAGATTAATTAGATCACATTAAAGTAATTGACAAAAAATACTTTAGAAAAAATGACTATAATTTTCAACCATTAATCAAGTAATAGAACGACTAAGCTTTATAATTTTCATGATACGTGTTATGAAGATGCAAATGTAAAATATACTGTAGTTAAATGTTTATAAATAATTCAGTATACATAAGAGCGGATTAGATTTGATAAAGGTAACACTTAATAATTTTTAATTCATTTGGTCTTATAAGCTTTTTCATTGTATTATGTTCCTCACAAACTGTTTAAAATAGTAAAAAAAATGAAAAACTTACATTTTATATAATATTTATAATAATAAATATTTTCATATATAAATAAAGGCATTTTCATTGGTTATTCTTTTTTGTTAATTTCAGAGGATTTTTAATATTGATGCAAAAACAAAAGAGCATTTATAAAAACCAATACATTAAAAATGTTCAACTACAAATAAAGATGAGGAGTATGTGATAATTTTCCTCTTTTCAAGCTCAAGCCATCCTACCAACATGCCTGGATTGAAACCTTCAGATGCTGAATTGCCGCCTTTAATGCAAAAACTCCTTCCATTTCACGTTTTCAGCTGTGATAAAAATTCCATGTAAGCACCATTGAAGAGAGAGGCCATTGCATTGCATTGATGACTCCCTTACGTTTGACCAAAAATTCGTTGATATCGAGGACAGGCGAGCCCGCAAAAGCAGATGGATGGAAATCATGGAATTGGGTGGGAGAAAACCCACCTACTTCAGCTGTTTTTTCGGATTTACTCACAACTGTATATGATAGTTGCCTTGGGGCAAGCTTGCTGAACCAATAGGGAGAATTTGAGTGACTCCAAACACAATTGAGGGGAAAGGCAGCTTACCCACCACCAGAAGAAGCATTTAAAATAACCACCAGAAGAAGCATTTAAAATAATTTATTTAACCCAAGCGTACACTCAAAAACGTCCTTTTGAAGGGAAGTCATGGCAAAACTCACAAGTTGGGGAGTTGAATTTTCAACTTTCAAGGCCATACTTCTGCATTGAAGGAGGGAAAATGATTAGGTTTGTCGGTCGACCATGAGATTCAATCAATTGGCCAATCTAAGATGATACAAAGATAATTTGTTATCTTTTCTTATAAAGCATGAGCTACGCCCAATTACTCCCACAGTTTGGGCCAATCTAAGATAATTTGGGACCTCACCAAATTATCTTTTAGTAACAACAGAAAACAATGAGCATAGTAGGCCTATATCAGCGTGTGCTAATCTTTTTAGTAATGATTACAAGGTCTAATCTCAGGTGTTCTTAATGATATTTTTACTTGGATAATTAGATGTCGGGATGATTGGTTTCGAATCCTCTCGCGTTGAAACCCACTCAAATTTAGCAGGTGTAGTTGGGCATAATGTTCCGGCTCGTGGGGCCTTCTGATTTTGATGATTCACACCATTTCACGAGGCCTGTACGCAAGACTGCATGCCTAACGAAGGCTGATGACAGCTGTTTTAGATCATAAGGCAGTGGGGGCATTTGTTTTCTCCCGCTTCAAAAGAGTCAAAACAGAAAATGAGGATGAAAAGGGACTTTTTGCTTTTTCCTGTCTTTTTGCAAATGGTCAAATGATGTTATATAGATCATGTTATTTACCCATTATAATCAATGTTATCAGAACAGTACCACATGTAATTGAACCAACCAATAAGCTGGTTCGGTTCGAACCAATTAGACTATTCAATTGAACCGGTCTAAACCATGGTATCATCATAATATAATTATTATATTGCAAAGTTTAAATAATTTTAAATATATAAATATTATAGTATTTTTAATAATATAATAATTATTTTATAAATGAAGCAATGAATCTAGAGCCCAAGACAACAAAAACTAAAATATAACAATCAAAATGAAAAAGAGAAAATGTTTTAAATTAGGAAGAAGTTGAAAGTTCAACTTCTAGGTCTGTTGGAGACTCCCATTTGACAATTAGATACATAGACGCGAGCATTAGAGAAGGAAATACAATTGGAAATGTTAAATACTTCATAATAAAATGCTACATAAACAACAAAATTAAATAGTTTATTAACATTTAGTAGGATGTTATGCATCAAAGCACCATACTTGAGAAAAAAATATCAACAAAATTATCTACAATAGCCCAACTTCAATGCATTTTGCAGCCTAAACAATCAAATCGATGGATTTCAGCTACACCATAGGTAATAGATGGAAGGTGGAACAAATTAAAGTTACAACTTTGTAATCAAACTCTTTCCCCCATTTAGATTAGCCATGCTTATTTTAAGTCATCTCCACCATTTGCACCTCTAAACTCTAAATTTCTTCCCAATATAAGACCAACAATTACAATTGAAAATAGAATCAACATTGCTGAAGAGTGATCAAACAAGCCACCAAAGGTAAAATTCGTTGACCTAAACGGAGTTATAACTTGAAACAGATCAACTGCAAGAGGACCCCCCTTGTATCATCAAAATAAACCATCTAGCTTTCTTTGACGATGAATTGGTGAGGCGTCAACAATCATCCTCAGATATCTAACCCATGTGACAATGCGTTTCTCATCAACATAAAATTGATGAGGCAAAAGGAACATTTTGCTCTATCAAGAATCAAGTGATAGGGAAGGGGCTTCCAATAGAGCTGTTGGAGACTCGAATGCCGACCACAGTAGCTGGAAAGCGGAATTGGAAACCCTATGTTGTCATCGAATAGGGAGATGAGTGAAAGGAAAGGAGAGGACTTTCAAGTTTTGATGGAGCTATCAAAGACTAGGTGCCACCGCTGTCATGGATTGTCTTCATCGTCATCGATTGCCAACAATGAGTCATTCAAGAAGTAAGCAAGAGGGGAGATAGACATGGACTCAATGCAGGTGTGGTAGGGATAGCAAATTAGGGCAGAGCTACAGAAACAAAAAGGGCTTTTTTTTTTTTAATTTTAAGGCCAATGATTCCACTAGTTCAGCCAATTTTATACTATCAGACTAAATCATGCTTAATCAAACTGGTGCCAAGACTAGTCGATGGTTGAACTGGCCAGTCTGATTTGATTTTAATAACACTAATTATAATGGTTCTTTTTAGGTCATCGATGTTAGGATTAATGAGCATGGTTTTTATGACAACAACTTATCTTATATTTGGTTAATGCTAATGATGCTTCTAGTTTAGAAAGTTCAGAATATAGATAGATATACTTGGATTGAGTATTCTTTAATGAGTTATTATTTGTGCAAACATATTAAAAATCTTAGAAATAAAGAATTTATCATGAACCATACTGCATTCATAGTTGTTTATCATATTGTGATGAGTTGATCATTTACACGTTACAGATGAAAATATATGTGCTTCATGGAGTTATTATTTTTATGAAAGAAAGAATGTATGCTTGAATAAGCCTATCTTTATAAATTCAAAAACATGGTTCAAATTTCTTATCCATGTTCCATATCTTATGAAAATTAAATGTTGATAAATATAATTTAATTTATAATAAAAAATGTCAAGATTACAAAGTGGCAAGTGTAGAAATTTCTAGGTGCAGGATCATAGCTGCTTGCCATAGCTGCTTAGGCATATCAGCTGCCAATTTCAGATAGAAATCTCCATTCAAAACAAATGCCTGGCAACCCCAACCACTTGAAAATGGATAACAAGGTTGGTGCAGGAATTTTGCGGATATCCGACCGCAGTTGTGTGTGCCTACATCCTGCCAACCTCCAACGTTCGGATTTTTGAACGTTGCAAGTGAAATAAATGCTACCTGAGCACTTCTAACATTCAAGATTTTTGAAGATTTATTTAAAAAGGGAAATATTGAGATGTTTCAAGTAGTTGAAAAGAAGGTGATTGAGGCCAAATCTTCTTCAAATCATTGTAATCCTAGGCCAAGAGCTTTAACCTTCATATTCTACTTAAGAGCTTAAACTTTTCAAATCTTCAAGGCCATTATCTTCAATACACAAAGGGAAGAGTTTCTACTAAATAAAGAGCTTCAACCATTCAAGTCTTCTCTGACGCTTCATTGAAACACTATGTATAAGTATAAATCTTTTATTTGGATTTTTATTTGTTTATCGCCCTAACTCGGCATTGGGACCCAGATTGGGAAGAGCAGAATTGGTTTGTTGGAGTGTGTCTTATAGTGAATTTGCTAAATTGTTTATGCTACCCTAGATCTGGAATTCAAAAGAGTACTCGTTGCACTAGTTTAGGTCCTCTAGTGCTGGAATCTAGAAGAATACAGAGGCACTGAGTTTATGTCCCTTAGAGTTGATCTTGAAGAGTATTTGGTGCACTAATTTATGCCCCCTGAAGTTGGAATCTAAAAGAATGTAGAGGTACTAAGTTTATGCTCCTTAGAGTTGATTTAGAAGAGTGCTAGGTGCACTATTGCATTTCCATTATATGAGATATTGGAACCAAAGGCACAAGAAAGTGTACTCTTGGAAGACTAGAGTAAGGACAGTTGCCTGAACAATTATAAAAAATATTATGTATGTTGTTTGCATGTCGGTTGCTTTATCTTCTTGCACTTCATTACATTACCATTCATTTTTATTATGATTTTTACACAACACTAAAAAGAGAAAAATTGATTTTATAGGGGTTAAGCAAGTAATTTTTCTAAACCCAATTCACCCCTCCCCTCTTAGGTTAAGCCAATTTAGCATAGGAACCAACAATGGGTCCCAATATCTTTATAAGCAATTGACCAATTATCACTCCTCTGGAAAGGTTTACAACAATTGGATGAGTAGGATTGGAAAGTTTCAAAAATTACAAGAGTTTGAAGGAAATCTTGTTGAACCAAACCTTCTTTGCTTGGATTGATTTTGATGATGAATGCATTTAGTCAATAAAGTTTTGATGATGAGCAAAAACATATTAGTAAATGTTAAGGTACCGATAGTTATTTCCCCTAGTATTGTAGTGATAGGTATAAAACATATTATGAAAAATTAACTTTAGTTAAGTGGATAGCGCAAGCATAGATCATATCAAAGACAAAGATCCACAACATTATATCTAGTAAGGAAGAGATTGTAAATATTCAAGAGAAAGAATGACATTGAACCTTTGAAAAGAATTTTAGAAGAAATGAGACATGACTGAGATCATGAAGAACAAAGCCAATATATGAAGTGTTAGAATTATTGTATAATTTTGATGATAATAAAACTTGTCTTAACACTTGATTTATGCTCTGAAGACTTGATTTATGCTAATGATGCTTTTAGATTAGAAAGCTTAAAATGTAGACAAATATGCTTGAAATATGCATGGTTTATTGGAATATCATTTGTGTAAGCATATTAGATATGTTAATGAAGAAATTTCCTTGATCCATATTGCATTTAACTATGTTTATTATATTATGATTTGTTGGATCATATATTTATTAGAATGAAGACATATGTTTCAAGACTTGCAAAAGAAAAATAATGCTTAAATGAGTTATATTTTTGAAATGCACAAATTGTTGAAAAATGAAAGAATGTGTTTCAAAGAGTATATCCTTGCTATATAAGTTATGATTTATAATTAAAAAATATAATAAAAAATATCAAATTAACAAAAGTGACAAAAGTATAAAAATTTCTAAATGCAAGAGAGCTGCTACAGTAAACTTGTATAGTCAATTGCTTCTATTTCAGACAAAGCAATCAATTTCGGACATTGATTTTTAGATAAAGTTATTGTGGAACCAAATTCGGACAAAGCTGTTCACGACTGCTACAGTAGTTACTATAGTAACTTTTGGATAAAGCCATGACTTCGGATAAATGTGGAGCAAGAAGAATTCATTTGAAACTAACTTCAGACAAATATGAAGTACTATAGTATCTGTTATAGTGATTGCAACAGTAGTTTCTAAAGTCATTTTTGGACAAAGCCTAAAATTAAGTTTGTCAAATTTAACTTCAGATGAAGCAGTGTATTTACAAGTGCTACAGTAATTGCTATAGTAAAAAATTGCTATTTTCAAATGATTTGAAAATTTAGTGCTTACAAAAGTTTTTCATTTTTGAGTAACCATCTTCTTCTCTATCAAGAATGGTGTTGCAGACTTTCTATTAGTTTAAAACCAATCAAAAGCAATGCATTGTAATGGGAGAAGTTCAAAACAATCTTCTACACTCAATGCTATTCACCTACCTCTATTTTTGTATTCAATGAAACCCATTCTTCTTCCAAATGGTCCATAACCTCTCCGAATTGTATAAATAGATAATCCATTGAAGAGAAAGATGAGGCTTGAGGGTTCCATAAGCTATATAAGAATCAAATAATAAGAAAATCATTTAAGTTTCTAAGTGTTTTCACTCCAAGGTACTGCTAAATCAAAGAGCTTAAAAGCCACATTTATATCACTTTAATGGAGTTCGAATTCACTCTAAAGTGCTTATTATTTTATCATTTGTATTTTATACTTTAACTGTGTGTACCAATTAACCTAGATTATAGGCATTCCATTGTACACATTTATATTTGTAGATATCTTGGTTAGCTCAATGAAAAACTAGGTTGGGGAGTTTCTGTTTAACTCGTAAGACTAGAGGAGAGTTGCTGGTTAGCTCTTGAGGCATGAGTTAGTGGTGAGCTTGGGAAATTATTATTGTATAAGTTAGCTAGTGAGCATGGAAACCAACAATTTCATCGATCATCTTGAAAACCAACAGTTGTAGAGTTTCTGGTGAGCTCTTGGGGAAAACTAGGTTATATTTTCGTTATATGAGATAGTGGAACCCAAGGTATAAGGACAGTGTGCTCCTGGAAGGGTGGAGGATGAAGGTTGCCCGAACCACTACAAAAAATTATATTGTCTGTGTATTCTATTTATGATTGATTTATTTTTTTTCTACTTTATTATTTCATTATTTATTTCATATTGCATTACACAAAAGCACCAAAAAGAGGAAAATTAATCTAACAGGGGTTAACAATAAATTTTTATAAACTCAATTCACCCCTCCCTCTTTCTTAGGTTAAGCCAGTCCATGGAACCCAACATGAAGAAGCTTAGTATGTCTGAAGAATGTCAATTGAAGACACTTGGTTGGAGTCTAGAATAACTTCCAGAATGTTTCAGACACAAGATCCAAGTATTCAAGGTTAAAATTTTAGTTGAAGGTATGTCTAGCATCAATCAAACTCAAAAGATACTTCAAACACATTTTAGGACACTGCTAAAGCTTATCAAATAGATGCACAAGATCGAATATAATCAGCTTCAAAACATACTTAAGATGGAGTGCAACTTAGTTCGGAAGAAGTGAAGCAGAGTTTCGAACGTTAGCAAAAGTTCGAACAAAATTAGAACCAAGTTTGGCCATTGATAGAGTATGAAGCCAAGACAGAGTATGATCTATGACGATTTTGGATGAAGTCAGTGTACAACGCAATGTTTGAAATAGATAAGTCCCAAAATGCGAAGCCAAGGTTTAGAAAAATGAAAATTTATTTTGGACAATACTGAAATAATTTTAGACAAAGTTGAAGTTCTCGCACAACCATGTATTTCTTTGTCTGAAGTTATCATTTTTTATGAAGCAAAGGATTTTGGATGAAGTTAGTCCGAATTGTTTGTATGAAGTCTCCAGTCACTTTGAAGTTACTATTCTGGACAAAGTAAAATTGCAGACAACTTTAATCAGCAAGAGTTTTAGATGAAGCTTTCTCTTCGTCGCTGCAGCCATGCTTATTCCAGACGACATGAAGTTAAGAGAATGGCGCACTGATTAGAAAATTCCTATGATTCTCTCATATTTAATGAACATCGTCTTTTCCAACGGGTAGATTTCAAAATCGAGTATAAAAGGAAAAGTAAGAATCTGTTCACGGTAAAGCAATTCAAATAAAGCAATTAAGAAAGAGCATTAATAAAGAATTTACATCTATTTAAGTTTTTCTTCCAAGATTTCATTACTCCAACATGCTGATTGCAAATATGAGTTCAAAGTTTTATCATCTACAACATTTGGAGTTCGATTTCAACAAGCTTTAAATTATCTTATTCATTTAGTGATTTTGTATTTATTCTTTGTACAAATCAGCCTAGCTAGAGGCATATTCCTGTATAAGTTTTTTTTTTCCATTTGTTTGGTTCAGCAAGTAGTAAGACTTGTTGAGGGTATAAGTTTGTTAGTTAGCTTAGAAACTAACAGTGTATAAGTTCATTGGTCAGTCTGGAAACCCATAGTATATAAGTTTGTTAGTTAGCTTGGAAACCAACGGTTGTAAGAGTTTATTGGTAAGCTTGGGAGAATCAACCATTGTAGTGGAACCTGAGTATAGTAAGGAAGGTTGACTCAGAGAGCGGAGTAGGTACCAGGTTGGGTCGAACCACTATAAAAATATCCTTCTCTACGTGCTGTGTGATCTATTCCTTTTTATTTTCAGCACTTTATATTATTTTGGCCATAATTTTTTTAAAAGCTCAATTCACCCCCCTCTTGAGCTACTTATTGAATGGGACCAACAAATCTTACACTCCCTCCTAGGTCTAAATTCAAATTATTATATATACAATTGCAATAAATATAGCTCTCAATCAAAGAAATTTGACAAGATACAGTAAGATATAATCTGTGATATAATTTAAATTAGTATCTCAATTAAAGCAATCTCAAAAATCTATAACTAAAATGTTGATAATCAATTTCTATCTTGATAAGAATTTTAGATTAATATCCCCTACTAAGTGAATGGACCATATTGAATTATGAGTTTAGACCATAATATATTTAGATGTGAAGTAGATAACCTTTTAGAAAAGATATCTACTAGCTAATCTATAACACCCCAGGGTGTTAAAGTAAGGAAACATTTTTTTATAAAATATTTATTTTGGGTTTTTATGAGATGATTTGAGGTAAGTAAGAAAATTTTGCTAAATCACTCAAGTGGGATCAATATATGTATGTATGAATTGCATAGACATTAAGTGAAATTGTGAAGAAAGTGTTATGAAGTTACTGTACTCATATAAGGGTGATTTATGAGAGTGATTAAATGACATTATCCTTATTTATAGTGGGGACTAATTACGTATTTTAATTTCAACATTTGGTAATATTATGTGGAAGAATCATGGAAAAATAATATGAGACAAAGGGAGGGAGCAAAATGAAGAAGAAATAATAGCAAAAGGGGGCAGTAGGCCTGGCGCCGTAGCACCCATCACCATATGAAGCAAGTGGTAACGTCTAGTGATTTGGGCACTGCGACGTTCGCACAGTGCGGGAGAGGTAGTGGAGCATAGTGTTTTTTGGGCTATTTAAATGATCCATCACCCCTCTTTCTTCCACATTCGCCCCTCTTCCTTCCAAGCCCATGAACCCATGACCTTTTTGCCCATTTTTGTATGTGAATCCAAGAGAAAAAAATCCTTATTTAGGTGCGCAATCACCCACCCATGCATTCAAGCTCAAGCTCTAGCCGATTGGACGATGGAGGAAGAGGGAAAATTTATTTTTGCTACAATTTGTGGAGGATCCTTGAAGCTTTGAGATTGGATTCTCATTTTGGATAGGCAACTACACATGAAATTAATGGTTCATTTCCCCAATTAGATTTGTGTTTCCTTCTTAGTTAGGGTTTTATATAATTCATGAAAAATAATTTTTGAAAAAAATGGTATGAATTGCTATTAGAATCATGGGAAAAATAATTAATTGGTTGATTGTAGTAGTTTTGAAGTGATTTAGACATGGGAAAATCTGATTATATTGTTGTCCATAAAATGGATAGCAACCTAATTGAACAATAGAAAAGGGACTTCATGTATAATGACTTTAAGTAATAATTGGATTGAATTAGAAGCTTAATTAACTTGATATTAAGGTGAATTCAATGTTAGTTGTGTTATAGAGTTATTATATGTAATTGAAAATAAAATTTATTTGATATACCTTAATGAAAAATTGCAAGTTAACTGATGTATGTGAGATGTTTGATTAAATGCTTCAATGAGAAATAAGATGTAATAGACTAACTCCATTATAAACCTTCGTGTCTATGAATGAGGCAGTAAAACTGTGAAATTAATACCTTAAATGAAGGGTTAATGGCTAGTTAAAAAAGAACCAAAGTTGAACAATTATATAGATAATGTTAGAGAGGAAAACATGCACCTGAAAGTTATTTAGAAAAGTATCTATAAATGGACAGTGATATGGACAAACTATGGCATCTATAAATTGTATGTAATTGACTTGAAATGAAAAGATATCTTATTTATTGTGATCAAGTATGTTTGGATCATGTGATATGTTCTTTGTTATTGATATGTTTACATGAATCAAAGGATCATATGATATTGTTGTATAGTTGGATTATTATTTGGGTTAGAGATTATCTTATATTAGTAAATATGAATAAAGTTGTTAGGTTTATGGACATATGGATGAATGGGAATGATAAATATCCCATTTTATAGAATGCTATTCATTTTATGAGATAATAGTAAATGCTTTGTATATTGAAATAAGAACTATACATGTTTTGGATATGATATGAACATGTATATGCTTGATTATTGATTTCTATTATTTGTGCCTATTTACTGAGTTTCTTATACTCATGCCTTCTTATTTAATTTTTTTAGTTGATAGGCATTCATGAGTAAGAGTAGAAGACATGTTCCATGGTATGATGTAATATTGGGATTGGAATCCCATTATAAAATTATATTAATGTGAATTTGTATAATTGTATTACATTGTAAATGATGTATAATATCATGTAATGGTATATCTAGTGATAAATATGTATGATTTTGAGAGAGATTATGTTATGTTATTGTTATCATGAGGTGGTGTAGGTTCTGGACTGTGAGTAAGTTGGGCTAGTTGAGTTCTTTAAGGTTTGATTTATATTTGTTAGAATTTCAATAGATTGAAAATTATGAGTTTGGATTTTAGAAATTGACTTGAATGATTATATATTAGGTTTTGAATCTTGAAAATACAGGGTAAATTGCCAAAATTTTGGTAGAAATTTCATTAAAATTAGGGAAATTGGAGGGGAAATAATGAAAAGTATAGGTGTAACAGAATGAGATCCAAGCACCCCCACCGAAAAGTGAGGAAGTCATAGTAAAAATATAGGGAAATGATGAGGGTCACACCTTGAAAAGTGGTGCATGAAAAAATAGTATCAGAGCCCAATAACTTATTTGTGTAATAAGTTTAAGTTAAGAGAGGAGCCCAGAACCATGATGGCATCGGATGTTTGGAAGAAATAGAAAATGATATGCTAATAAGAGTTTATGAACTTATGAGAATTATGGAGGAATATAGCAATGAAAGAGAAATGTTAATTGCATATAGAAGGTGTGAGTAAGGGAATAGATGCACTTATGAATTAATAGAAATGATGCTGTGATGGTCCAAATATGTTTGATTAAGATGAGATGTCAAATAATTGCTGTGATTAGAGTGGCGCAGGGAATCAATCATAATATCTAATTTATTAGTTTGAAATGAATCGGTTTGAATTATGTTTGTAAATGAATGAGATTATTGCTCTATATAGGATCATCTGAGAAGGATGAAAAATCATGAAGCTTTGAGAAGAGTATGGTGATTCATCAGTAGGTAAGTAGGCCCCCTTTTGTTTTGGTTGAGTACATGGAGATTTACCCCATTGTTTGAATTTGGGCTTATATGTTTTAGTTGGGGATAGTAAATATCCCATCTTTATTTAAGTTTGATATATTTGATTTATTAGGGATAATAGGTATCCCTTGGACTAAAATACTTGGTGGTTTATTTATGCTACGAAGTATATTGGCAGGGGATAAAAGATATCCCATTTATTGTGATCAAAGTATATTTGGATGGTGTGATATGTTCTTTGTTATTGATATGTTTACATGGATAAAAGGATCATATGATATTGTTGTATAGTTATTTAACTATTTGGGATAGAGATTATCTTGTGTTGGTGAATATGAATGAAGTCATTAGGTTATATGAACATTTGGATGGATGGGGATGATGAATATCCCATTGTACAAAATGCTATTTATTTTGTGAGATAAAAGTAAATGCTTTGTATATTGAAACAGGAAATATACATGTATTAGATATAATATGAACATTATGTGATTGATTATTGATTTCTATTATTTGTGCCTACTTACTAAGTTGCCCGGACTCACACTTTCTTATTTAATTTTTTAGCTGACAGGCATTGGTGAGCAAGAGTAGAAGACATGTTCGACTATATGATGTAATATCAGGATTGGAATCCCATTGTGAAATTGTATTAATGTGAATTTGTATAATTGTATTACATTATAAATGATGTATAATATTAGGTAATGGCATGTCTAGTGATAAATATGTATGATTTTGAGAGAGATTACATCATGTTATTATCATCATGGGGTTGTACAGGTTTTGGGCTGTGGGTAAGTTTGGCTAGTTGAGTCCTTTAAGGTTTGATTTATATTTGTTCTAATTTCAGTTGATTAGAAATTATGAGTTTGGATTTTAGAAATTGACTTGAATGATTGTGTATCAGGTTTTGAATCTTGAAAATATAGGGTAGACTCTGCTAAAATTTTGGCAAAAATGCCATTAAAATTAGGGAAATTGGAGGAAAAATCATGACAAGTATATGTGTAATAGAAGGGATCCGAGAGGAAGTCATATTAAAAATATAGGAAAATGATCAGGGTCATGCCTCAGAATGCGGGGCAGGACATAATGTCTACATATTTTCAATACAAAGACAATGACTGCCGATTCCAAGTCATGTGTCAGATAATTTTGCTTATGTGATCTCAACTACCAGGATGTATAAGGTATCACATTTCCATTATGCATCAATATATAGACAAGCCCTTTCTTAGAAGCATCATTTTAAACCACAAATCCTCCCCGTCAGATGACACTGTTAATACTGGTGCTTCTTCCAATCCCTTTTTAATTCCTAAAAGGCTTCCTCATAATTATTTGTTCATTCAAACTGAATTGCTTTCTAAGTCGATTTAATCAGAAGCATAACCATTATAGGGAAGCCTTTTACAAACCTCTTATAATACCTAGCTAATCCCAGAAAACTCTTAACTTTTGTCACATTACTCGGTCTAGGCTGATTCACCATTGCTTCTATCTTATGAGGATCAACTGAAATACCATCTTTTAAAACCACATGACCCAAGAAGGCCGTACTGTTCATCAAAAAGTTACATTTCTTAAGTTTACTATACAATTTCTCCTCTCTTAGTTTCCGCAGTGTCATTCTCAAATGTTGTTCATGATCTTCTTTACTTTTGAAATATATCAAAATATCATGAATAAATATATATTTAAATAGGTTTTGAATACTCTATTCATCAAGTCAGTAAAAACTGCAGGAGCATTTGTTAAACCAAATGGCATTACTTGGAACTCATAATGCCCATATCTTATCCTAAAAGCAATTTTAGACACATTAGTGGGCTTGATTCTCATATGATGATATCTTGATTGCAAATCAAACATTGAAAACATTCTTGCCCCTTGCAACTGATCCAAGAGATTATCTATACGGGGCAATGGATATTTATTTTGAATGATCACCTTATTAAGTTCACTATAATTAATATATAATCTCATACTCCATCTTTCTTCTTTACCTTATCCATCAGATCCTACACTTGCAATTTCAATTTTGTCATTTCTATTGGTACCATTTGATAAGGAGCTTTAGATATTGGTCTTGCCCCAAGCTGAAGATCAATACTAAATTCCACTTTCCTTTCTAGAGGTAATCTAAGCAATTCACCTAGAAATACATATGAAAATTCTTGTAACACGTGGATATCTTCTAATGGTTGGTGTTCATAATGAGTATTTATAATAGATACCAAATATGCCTCACACCTTTTTCATACTAGGCTAAGAGCTTCCATAGCCAATACAAGCTTAGGTACTTCACCTTTAGGCAAACTCCTAAAGATGAATTCAAGCTCATCCACAGTTTTCAAAGTGACCTGTTGTGAGGCCCAAGAAATTTCATAGTTGGCGGATTCACTTTGTTCACCTTGTAGCCTTATATGGGTGGTATATGTGTGATATTTGTGACTAGACATGGAAAGTAATGTTGGACATGGGTGATGAAATGAGTGATATGATGAACAATAAGAGAAATGGTAGTAGAATATGACAAAAAGCAGTATTTGTGAGTTGCATGTGCATGAGCTTCAATGCACTACTAGAGCCAATGGGATGGGAGCTTACAATGCTCCATCTCTCCCATCTCGTGGCTAAAACCTGTTCCCAACCCTTGCTTTTGCTTCAAAGCTTCATAAACCATTAGATTTTGCGATATTCGATGTGGAATCAATAGGAACTCGATAACTCGACATGGTGCAATAATCCAACATGACAAAAACACAAAATTTGGGTTATTGGGAGTGAAGCCATTGCTGAAAAATTTGGAATTTTGCTGCCACAATTCAAGTTTGTGGATTCTAATCAGAGTAAACCAAGTGGTAAGGGATTTCTACCATCATTTAATTTGTTTTTGGCAAGTATAGCATACAAATTCTATTTCATAAGCTAGATTTGTATAGTTAACAAGTTGGGAAGTTGGGAAATTATGAGTTACATGATGAAATGGATGTGTTGATTATGAATTTGAGTGTAGATTTAATAAAGCATGTATGCATGTAAGTTGAGATAAAAATCTAGCTTAGTGGGTAGCTATAAGCATGAACTCTACACGCTACCTATTAAATGTTTGGTGGAATGACCATTAGGAAGATACAATCTGATTAATACACATTATTAGTCCTTTAATGAATATTTAATTGGGATTTGAATAAGTGATTAAATAAGTCTTAGAAAGGTAATGAGTTGCACTAGAAAATAGGTGCTGCAATGAGATGTTCTATGAACTTTAGGTACAATGCAATGATCATAGCACCTGCCTTTTTTAATGCAGGGCCTTTGAATTGGGGAAGTGATTTTGAAAATATAAATTTTAGAGTAAAGAGACTTGTTGTAGCTAATTATAAGGTAAGCAGGTTCATTTATTTGTAATTACCCTATTATGTGTTTTGTCGTATTTTCCAGGCATGGTTAACTGTTTTGATTATGATCATCGTCTTATGATGAAATATATGAATGCCATGATGTACAATGTATGACATATATTTAGTTAGTTTGAAATTTGGTAGGGTTGGTTTGAAATCCTTTCTGCAGTGGGATGTGAATAATGTAGTGCATCATAGCATGAATATGCATCATGAGTTATGTTGAGTTTGATTAGGCATAGCAAAAAATATAAATGGCATAACTTGTTTCCAAGTTTTGACATAGAAGTGGAATGATTTAGAAACTATGTGCAACATAAAAGTTGTAGTGCTAAAAATTATTTTTCTAATGAATTAAGAATCAATTAATTTTGAGGTTATATGAGAGAATTATAGCTGAAATAGTGTAATGGTCTCCAAATTCAAAATGCTTCACTTTGAGGCTCCACGACTCTACATGGAGACTAATTCAGAAAAAGTGATTAAAATAAAAGTTATAGATCTTGAAATTATCTATCTTATGGAGACTAATTCAGAAAAAGTGATTAAAATAAAAGTTATAGATCTTGAAATTATCTTTTCTTATGGAAGAAAAATTACATAATTCGGAGTTAATATGAGAAATTTAAGGCCAAATTACTAAAATGACTCTTAGTGGATGATTAAGGATGCAACTAGTAAAGCATAGATGTTTAGCTAAATTGAGATGGGTTGAGTAGTTGAAGGCTTGATTGGCTAGCTTAGTTATGCCTTGGTGGCATGGAGGCCAGATGAGCTTGGTATGGATGCACCTTGGTGGAGTGGAGATTGGATGGGCTGAGTATTGGTTATGCTTGGTGGCCATAGGTGTGTAGGCCAGGACTAGCCTAGGGGCTTGGTTGTAATGCCTTGGTAGCCCATGTTGGCCACTTGGAATGGGGGAAGAGGTCAGGATTTGGCTTGGGACTTGGCTGTGATGCCTAGATAGCCTGTTAGACCTGACATCTGTATAGGGTGAGATCGGGTTTGGCCTAGTGTGTGAGACTCTCCTAATTACTTCACTAGGTGTGGATGGAGAACTTGTGATCCCTATGGAGCAAAGAGGTTGGGGAGTGATCGCCAAGGTGGGATAGGCCTGGTCAAGGTATGGTTCCCAGCATGCTTCATAGTCGAGGGTGTAGGGAGGGACTAGGACACATCCAAGTTATAAGAAGATTGATTTTGTATAGTGAGTAGCCTTCCAAGCCTAGTTGGAGCTAGGGCAGGTGAAAGGATACAATGAGATGGGTGAAGGGAGATAGCTGTGCAAAAGATGCAAATGGTTCACAATAATCTTGGTTTTAATAAATATTAAAAGTAAATGCATAATGGTTCTATAGTTGCATTGCATGGTCATCATTAGCATCATGACATCGCTTGCATACTTATGGACAGTGGTCTCAATTTTATGAAAGTGCTTGATAAATTTGATTTACTGTTGTGTTTGATTGCCTATTATTTATTCGCATACCTGTTTACTGACTTACCTAAACTCACCCTATTTTGTTTTGATTTTTAGCTAATAGGTCAGAAGAGGGAACCCATCGTGGGGTTGGGGCTCTTGATCGGGATAGGTTGTGATGTGAGCAGCCTAGGATTTATTTCCCTTTTGCTAAACTTTTGAAATATATATATATATATTTGGATATTGTGAAATCATGTAAATTTGTAAATTGTGGAAATGATGTAAAACTATGACTATATAGACAGTTATGTTGGCATGTCATTCCTATGAGATGTATGTGTGCATTCCACTCTCCGCCATCGCTATGTGACTTGCGGTTCTGGCATGTGAGAATGTATGCTAGTATAGTATGTTAGAACTCTTTGTTATATTGTGTTACATTGTATGATGAATTGTACAAGTGAAAAATCCTTATGTTTTAGGGGAGATGCTGCCGGTTTTCCAATGGGATTCTCCTTTGAAACATAAGATGGTAGCACACGAAGAGCGGGGCACTATAGAGTGGTATCAGAGATGAGCTTAGGACTAGTACTCAGAAGATAGTAAGGCTAAGATAAGTCCCAGAATAGTGATGGTATTAGGAGGTGAAATGAATAAGAGAATGACATGCTTGGTATAAAATTGTTTGTGAGTCGATAGAAACATGGGGGAATATTAGCATAACTCGTTTCTACTTATGAATGTTTATATAATCTTATCATCATGATTTTATGATGTCATTTATGCAGTAAGGGCACTAAGAAGAAGAATTGATAAGGGAAAAACTTCTATGGTGGAGGAGGAACCACCAAGGTAGTCTACCCACACCTGCACGATTGGAGTTGTTATTAGAGAAGCTTCAGTGTAGACCCCCAGAGCGAAAGAGGTGCCGGGGCTGACCTAAAATGAGGAAGAAGTGGTAAGAGAGCCCTCCTTAGTCACAATGAGGCTAGACCTTCAAGAGTTGCTAGAGGACCTGCGAGGGCAGACAGACTAGGCATGGCTAGCTCAAGGAGTGGGGCAATTCCACCGATGCCGCCTTAGGCAATGGCACCAGAGTTCGGCGCTATGATGCCAATGATAGTTGGAATTGATCAAATATTATAGGGGTTGGTCCAAATACAAAGAAGACAGGTAGAGGAGCCTCAATAGCTGTTTGAGGCAAGTGCAAGGGCAGTAACTGTAGAAAGAGATGTAGGGCAGTAACTGTCGAAGAGATGTAAGGCAGTCACTCCAAGGACAGCTTGGTTTGGGTTTAAACATGAAGGCTTTTAAGAACATGAAGCCCCCAATTTTCAAAGGGCAGAAAGACTATCATGTTCTTGATGCATGGATTAAAGGTAAGGGTGTAAATTGGGTCAGGTTGAACTCAAAATCGACTAGCCCAACCTAATTTGAAATCGGTTTGGGTTGGAAACATGTGAAATTGGGTTAGCCAAATTGGGTTTGTCAAATCGGGTTGATATGGGTTGAGTGGTCGAGCAACCTGAATTGGATCGACATTATTTACTATATATATAAATATATATACATTATATACTTATATTCGAAAAACCCAAATGCCCTAATCCTCTTGCTATTTTCATTCCCATGACTATTCTACTGCTCCCCTACCTAGGCTCAAGTTGCTGTCGCCATTCTCGTCGTTCCTGATTGGTGACTTCTTGTCTGCTCCTCTGCCCAAGCCCCAACCACTGTCTCCATTTGTGCATTCATCCTTGCAAGACTCATCTTCTCTGGCAAACTGCAAATGTTGATGACTACTCCCCTCCCCTCCCCTGTTTGTTGTTGTTCGTGCGTTCATCGTTGCATGACCCATCTTCTCCAAAAAACCACAAACATCATTCATCATTAGTTGTTTGTCAGCCACTGTATTCGTGTGTTCATCCCTACACCCCTCTTCCTCTTCCTTGGCTACTGTTAGTGTTAGGTGCGAATCCACTCACCATCTCCTGACTCCTGAGCCAACCTATCCCAATTCCCAATTCCTCTTCCTCTTCCCCGGCCACTGCATATGTTGCTGTGTGAAAGTCCCTTGCCCTGCCTTGTCTCTGGCAACCCAAACCCCTCTTTGGATATGTGGGCTTCTGTTTCCGGCAACCCACACCCAACCATTGCCTTTATTGCAAGTGATAAAATCATTGCTGCTGCTGCTTCTTAATTGACGGCTATTGCTGCTGCACCCTTAATCGGAAACGCTACTTCACCCTTGATCGGCGACCACTGTTGCTGCCAAACAAAAAGTCAGAATTCGGGACCACTACTGTTGCTGCCAAACTAAAAGTCAAAATTCAGAAATAGTCCAAAATGAATTAAAGGTATAATTTTTATTTTAGTTAGCTTTAATTCATTATTATTAAAGTTTATTTAACTTTAATGTATGTGGAATTATGATTTGTGAAAATTTGCTAAATATTGACATTTGTTGGATTGTGATTTTTGGAATTTGTATTTATATTCAATATGGAACAAGAGAATATTGTGGTAGTACACCAAATTGTACATCTGAGGCCACTTCTACTTCACTGAAAAGAGCTTATAAACTATCTTCTAATGTATGAGAGTTTTCTGATAAAATTCTTCCAATTGGAGCTATAAAAGTAGAATATTTTATATGTAAGAGATGAAAGATGTAGTAAAAATGTGAAAGTAAATCAGACACAAGCACATTGAAGAGACTTCCTAAAAAGTTTTTTAGGGGGTAATGGGACAAAGCAATAACTAATGCAGTTCTCTACTAAAGAAGATGGGGGTGTTGCACTTTTCAGTTGGAAATTTGATCAAGCCGTTGGTAGAGATAAACTTTCAAGGATGATTATTCCTAATGAGTTGCCTATTAAAGATGTTACTTTTAAAGTATTTCGTGAATATGTTTGTCCACAATTGAGCCTTGGAACTCAACAAACAATTACTCAAGATTGTTTGGAAGTGTTTCAAACAAAAATGAGAAAATTGAAAAAGACCCCACAGTTGACTATTCCTGTGTTTACGACACTTCTAAGTCTGCATTTAGTACAGGAGGTGGTATTCTTGACCCATATCAAAGTTCTATGAGATCTAATGTTGTGGAATGTTTGGTTTGCACTTAAGATTGGCTACATTCACCATCATAGTTAGATGAAATAAAAGAAGGTGTTATTGAAGTTGGACCAGTTGATCTAGATAACTTTATATTCTTTTAATTGTTCTAATATTTGGTTTCTAAGTTGAAACATATGATGGTAAACTTGTATTTGTTATTTTACAATTTCTATAAAAGGAGTTGGAACTAGTGATGTTGGTAATACTTGATCTATATAACATGGAACTTGAGGTAATTAGAATATATTACTTTCTAATACCACCATTTTGATGATGATTATTTACTAATATGATCTTTACTTATTTTAGGTAGAGATTAATTAAAGTGATGCAATGAAGTTTGAGCATGGAAGCTTATGTAGTTTTAATTTCTATTTTATATTCAAAGATTAAGCCTTAAATTTAAATTACATTTATGAAACTTGATTTGAATTTATTTTGTAATTGTTTGGTTGTGGAACTTGAATGAGGCTTGATTTAAACTTGGTTGATTTGAATTTAGTTATGTATGATTTTATCTAGACTTTGTTTTATTTAAATCCTAGTTTAGCGGACTTCTATTTAGTTGAGTGAACTTATTTGAGGAAGAATTTATGTTGATGACATTTTTAGATTTTTCTAATTCTATATAGATTTCTTTCTATGTTTATAGGTTATTTTGTGGTATGACTTTTATTCTATTATGCATTTGACTCATATACTTGCCTCATTTTCTAAAATTAACATGTATTATTTAATAATTTTTAACCTCAATTATCAACCCAAATTCAACCTAATTTTTATAGGGTTGGGTTGAGGTTTTACAAATAGGGTTAGGTTTAGGGCTAGGTTCGAATTTTATAAATAAGGTTAAGATTGAGTTTACCCGAACCCGAGTCAAACCGACCTGATTTACACCCTTAAAGGTATAGAGAAAATATTCATATATATATATATATATATTTATATGTAGTGCCTGAAAGAGCATAAAGTGTTATATGGGGTTTATTAGCTAGAGGACGATGTCGAGCATTAGTGGAAGGCCGAGAAATTGACTGTTCCGGGTAATGGAGTAGGAATGTCTTAAGTAGAGTTCAGAGAAAGACTGCTTCATAGGTATGTCCCTGCTAGTGAGAAACCTATGCGAGTGATGAGAATGCAAAATGTCATATTTTATTCTCCTAATACTTCATCTTTTGCACCTATTTGATTCCTAAATATA
>JAYJMB010078310.1:0-22422 GCA_036873735.1 Pouteria campechiana
CCTTACTCACACTACTACAGAAAATTAGATTGGAGCAAGGTTCTAAATTTGGGTGCCCACGACAGCACCACCAATCAGAAACCCCCATCCCTCTCTCTTCCTCTCTATTTTTGGTCGCCAGATTTGATGTCCCATCCATTCATGGCTCTCCCTCTCCATCTATAGTGGCCATCGATGACTGCCTTCCATCGAAAACCCCCATCCCCATCTCTGTCTACAGTCACCAGATCCAATGTCCCATCCATTTCTAACATCCAGCCGTCAGAAACCCCCCTCCCTCTCTCCCTCTCCATCTTCGGTGGCCATCGACAATAACCAACTAGCAATAATCCTCCTCCCTCTCTGTCTCCAGTCGTCCCATCCATTTTCAACATCCAGTTGTTAGAACCCCCCTCTCTCCCTCTCCACCTCTGGTGGCCATCAATGATAGCCAGTCATCGAAAAACCCCCCTCTCTTTGTCTCCGGTCATAATATCTAATGGATGACAATGGTGTCCTTCCAGCTCTTGCATCCTCCACTTACAGCTTCGGCGTCTTCAATTTCCAGCTCCAATGCCTCCATTGCTGATAGCGGTAGCCCTAGCATCTTCTCCGTCCCTTCCAACTCCAAAATCTGCGTCTTCTTCAGCTCATGCAATAATTTTTTTTTGTAGTTTTTAAATCTATGCTTGATTGTTTTCTCACTTTTCTGTTTTTTAAGCCTATGATTTTTTTAGTGTTAGTAATTAACATGTGTTTGTTATTTATGCTAAAACCTTTGAATAATTATGAGAATTCTACTTGTAGGCTTTTTTATTTTGATTCTTATATCTTATTTCTTAATGTCTTGGACAATAAAATCTATACTTCATGCATAATATAATTATTGTATTATTCAAAAATTTATAATATTTATATATTTTTAAAATTATTAAAACTTTATGATGTTATGACATCATAATTATATTATGATGACATCATGGTTCATAATGGTTCGATTGAACGATTTGACTGGTTCAAACCTAACCAGCTCATTAGCCGGTTGAATTACTGGTTTTGTTTTGATAACATTATTCTCAACTATTTTCTAGGAAGGAAATTCTACTGCATTCAAAGCTATTTGTGTCCTCCCCTATAGTTTAGAGAAACACTTTATATAAATGTATTTATTATTCTTTATATTTCTGTTATTTCCTTGAGTTTGTATTAGAAACGAAACTTAAGTACTTTTATGCCACCTTAAGTTGGAATAAAAAAGAATGCTAGGTGCACTATTTGTAATCCATTATATGAGATAGTAGAACTTAAGTAATTGAGAAGAATGCTTGGAGAAGTGAAGTAGAGTAGTTAACTCGACCCATTATAAAAATCTCTATCTACTGCCCATTTATTTGAGTTCTTGCATTATCTATTTCGTTAAATTATAAATAGGGTTTTAGTCCTTATAAGGGGCTTAGGCAAAAATTTTTATTAACCAAATTCACATCTCCCCTATTGGGCTATACCTAGCTTAAGGGACCTAACAAGTGGCATTCGAGCAGGCTACAAGACACTTGTAGAGATTCAAATGGCAAACATATCCTCCTCATCACATGTATTTGCCGAGAGGCAATCTTCCACTTGGTCACCTCTATTTGATGGAATAAATTTTGCTTACAGAAAACTGCAGATGAAATAGTTCATTATGGCAAGTGACATGGAGTCATGGAAAGCCATAGCTATAGGAATAATCATTCCTACAACTGACATTAGTTTTTGGTCTAAAGAAGAGACCACCAATGTTCGGAATAATTCAAAGGCTATGAACTTGTTATTCCATGCTTTATCAACAACCAAGTTTGATAGAATGTCATCCTGCACCACTACCAAAGATATTTTGGACAAGTTGGTGCCAATCTATGAAGGTTCCTTCCAAGTCAAGGGAACTAGGAGGAACATACTTATAGAAGAATTAGAAAACTTTAAGATGAGAGAAGGAGAGAGTATTTCAGAGATGTATGCACATTTCTCTAAGATTATTAATGCTCTCAAGGGATTAGAGAGAGATATTTCAAATTTTGAGTAGGTAATGAAGATCCTAAGAGCACTGCTCGAATCCTAGAACCAAAAGATCACCGCAACTGAAGAAGCAAAAGACTTGAATGTGCTAAAGGTTGATGAACTTATCAGCTCATTAATATCTCAAGCTAATAAAAAAAACAAAACAAAAGAGCCAATCAAACAAAATAAAATAATGGCTCTCAAACTAGCAAAAGAGAGTATCAACGAGTCAAGTTCTCAAGTAGAAGATGAAGTTACCATGCTCGCTAGAAACTTCAAAAAATTTGTAAGAAGCAACAGAGCAAACACCTCTAGAAAGTAATCTAGACAAGAAGAGAAGAAAGGAAGAGAAAAAAGAAGAAATATGCAAAAATGCTATAAATGTAGAGAAATTAGACACATGTTTCCTGTGTATCCAAATGAAGAAAAATAGATTTTAATGAAAAAGAAGACAAAAGAGAAAAAGATAGAAAAGAGAAGCAAGCTAGAAGACCATCAAGAAATCAAGTAGGAGGAATGTATATGAACGATGAGTCTTCAAACACCAACTCAAGTGGAGGAGATGACAAAGAAATGGTAAATCTAGCAAAAATTTGTTGCATGACTCATATAGAGAATGAGTCCATAAGCCACATTCCACCAAAAATCATTCTGTAGAATGCACAAATAAATTGGAACCTGAGGTAAGTCTCAAAGTTACAACTACAAGCACCTGGTTCATGGACAACAGATGCTTAAGACATATGACTAAGAACAAAAACCTCTTCAAGGAGTTAAAGCCAATAAATGGAGGGATAGTAGCTTTTGCCAATAATGATAAAGGTTTCATCAAAGAAATAGGTAAAATCTTTAGTTTATTTAATGTATGCATAGAAGATGTTCTATATGTTGACGTTCTCAAGCATAACTTATGGAGCATTAATCAATTATGTAGTAGAGATCATAAAGTTGTGTTTGAATCATCCACGTGCAATGTATTCAATGTTGATAAAGAGTTATTGCTCAGTAGAAAAAGGCATGAAAATATTTATCTGGTGCATCTAGATGAGATTATAGAAAAATGCCTAATTGCAGTGGATGATGATGACCCTAGAGTTGTGGAACAAGAGAATGAGACACATCAATATGTCAAATATCAAATTTCTTTGGAAGAAAATTTTAGTAAATGGTCTACCTAAGCTGAAATATGACAAAGATTAAATCTGCAAGGCTTATCAAATGTCAAAATAGACCAAAACGTCCTATATACCTAAGAATGAGGTGTCCACATTTAAACCACTAGAGCTATTACACATGAATCCATTTAGACCATCCAATATTATCAATCTAGGTAGGAAAGGATATATGTATGTTATTGTAGATGACTACTCTAGGTTCACATGAGTGATTTTATTAGGATTAGATATTTCTATATTTTTAAAATTTTTCAAAGCTTATCCAAAATGAGAAACAATTGTCAATTATTTCAATTAGAAAGGACCAGAGATGTGAATTTGAAAATAAAAAATTTGTTGACTTTTTTGAAGAAAAAAAAATTCACCATAGTTTCTCATCCCCGATAACTCCACAACAAAATGAGTTGTGAAAAGAAAAAATAAGACAATTCAGGAGATGTCAAGAACCATGCTGAATGAAAGTAAATTGTCTATAAAATTTTGGAGAGAAGTTAACATTGCTTGCCATGTGTTAAATAGGGTAACCATTTGAGCAATTTCAAAAAAAACCCCCATATAATCTATGGTAAGGAAGAAAAAATGATGTAGATGAAGTTACAAAAAGATGAAGAAGCTACATCTAGAAAACCAAGGGGGAGAAGAAACTCCAAAGTCAAATGGTAATCAAAATTCAAAAACTGAAGAGGAGATAAGTAAAGGTAATATTCCTTTCCAACGCCAACTGATTTGAAGTTTATGCTAGCCTATCCTAGAGATCAAGTCATAAGTGATATCTATAATGGGGTTAGGACAAGAAAATTCATGCAAAAAATTTATGGGCACTTTGTTTTTATTTTTAACATAGAACCCACTTGCATTGATCAAGATCTTGATTACGAAAATTGGATAATTACAATGCAAGAAGAGCTAAACCAGTTTGAAAGAAATAAGGTTTGGGAAATAGTTCCAAGACCTAACCACATTGATGTAATTCGAACCAAATAAGTCTTTAGAAACAAACTGGATGAAAGTGGATTGGTTGTAAGAAATAAAGCAAGGTTAGTTACTAAGGGGTATTCCTAAGAAGAGAGAATTAATTTTGAGGAATCCTATGCCATTGTAGCAAGATTAGAAGCAATAAGGATGTTAATTATGTTTTTAACACTCAACACAATTTACCTTGCAAGTGAGCATCAGATCTTCTGAAGTTACCTTTGAAAGTCAAATTTATCATTGCAGCACTAGGTTCAGAACATTTGAAGTAAGTTTTCATGCCTTTAATGAACTTCCTCTGAAAGTTGACAGTCTCAACCACCACCAATGGCTACATTTTTAGAACTTCTGAAGCTCGGGATGTGTTAGGTCTAATGTAAGTATACATGATCATAAGTAATATAGATAAGGTGAGTTGAATATCATTCTCACGAGGAAGTATGTTATTACACACTAAGTACCAAACTTATATCAAAATAGTAATATTTGATTGAGTGAATTTCTATAGATGATATAAGAATTAAATCTAAACAAAACAATGAAGTTGGCAAATCACAAGAGCAAAAGAAGAAATATCAATAGATGAAATACTTAGAGATTCAACTTCACCTAGCAAATCCACTTGTATCGATAAATTGCATTGAGTAAATTATCATTCTTCTCATTATCAATTGGATATACTAAAGTATCTACCACCCTTTCTCATGTGCTATGGTAGGTGTGCTTTTTAAAGTTATCTACTATGTCTCCATGCAGATCCAAATCAATAAACGCATTAAGCTTAGGCATTCATGTATAATATATGTGCTCATAAGGTCATACTCACACGGATTACATATGTACAATGGCTATCTCTAGACTTCATTGCTTCATATATTTTTCAATTCAAGAGTCTATTCCTAATTTACCTCTCTTGAGTATAAATTACACATGCATGCATTCAGCTTAGAAAAGAAGAAACAATGAGAAAGAAGATAATTAACTCAAAAATCAAACATTAACAAAAGCTTTATTGCTAGGATCCATATAACCTTAGCTAAACAAAATTTAAAACATCATATTTGAATTAAAATCAAATAAGTAATTAATAAGCATTATCATAATTCAAGTTTAACTATTGATTTAAACACAATAGATGAACTAGAAAGAAAACAAAGATAAAATATGAAAGTTGTAACATCTTTCTCTGATGATCTTCTTGCTTTAAGCTCTTCTTCTCATCCAACACTCATAAAAATCAGCCCCTCGATCTTCTTAAATAACTCAAGCAACAGAGTTTTATTAGAACTCCTCCACTACATATAGAGATCCTCTTCCAATATAGCTCATATTTTTACACAAAAATATAGCTTCCAAAATATTGCAGTGTATAAAATAGAAGTTCTATAAATAATTGAGTTGCTTTGTGGGTTCTTATAATATATGTGCCAAAAAATCAGCTTCCAAGAATAATTTCAACTTGTGCACTTAAAAATAATCTGCAACTTCTAAAACCAACACGTGTTGCACAACTTCTATTTGCAATTTCATCCTTCTAAAATACTTTAAAATTTTCAAATTTGCTTCTAAAAATTATTGCTAAAAAATCCTTCTAAGATTTAGAAGTTTTCTTTCTTGTTAAGCTACTTTAGAATTTCTGAACTTCACAATTTCATTGCTTCAAAAATTTAGATGGAGCTTCAAAATTTCTGAAGATCGAGCTTTTGAACCCCATTAGGATTCTATTGCACTTCTTAGATTAATACTTTATGACTTCAGAAGTTTTGTCACACTTTTGAAGTTATTTTTGAATGCTTTATGAAATATGAACGCAGTTCTGAGAACTTATGTTACACTTCTAAAGTTATCTTGTCCCTTCAAAAATTCTGTTTGCAATTCTGATAACGTCAGAATTCACTCATCTTGCACTTTTGAGATCTTCTGTCCACTTCTGTTGCACTTCTCAGTAATTTAGAAACATTTCATGTTTCACTTCTGAGAACATTAGAAATTACTCAGAACTTCTTCTGATTTTATTCATAATCTTCCAACATGTCTTTAAAAACCTTTGTTGCTCTTCTAGGAGCCTCAGAACTCATTTAACAGTTCTTTCGTAAGCCTCAAAAACCACCTCAGAACTTTAGATACCACTTTTGCACTTTTTCGAAAATTCTAGTTGCACTTCTGAGCACTTCTGTCGCAGCTCTGCAAGCCTCAAAACCTTTTCAGTTGCACTTTTGAGGTTTTTAGAAATCACTCATAATCTCTTCAGTTGCACTTCTGAGGTCTTCAGAAATCACTCACAATCTCTTTAGCAAACATCAGAATTCCATTTCATCAACCACTATTGTGAGCCTCAAAACTCACAATTTTTGAACTCCATTTAAAACTAGTTCTTACTATTAGAACCCCTTCAGGGATTTTGACATACTTCTAAAGGTAAAGTTACTTCAGAAATTCTAAGATCACGCTTTGTTTACCATGTCATAATCACCTCAAAACTTCTGACTTACTTCTGATAAGTAAGTTATTTTGAAAATTTTGAGATCACTAATTTTTAACTAAGTTAGAAGCTCTTTAGAACTTCTAACACACTTTTGACGATGGCTAACTCATTCAAACTCAACATCTTCAACTCTTCTTTTTCACTTTTATTTAAAAATGACTCGAATTGATGCCATTTGCATATTTTCAATAGTTTTACACCAGAAAAAAAAATTAACTCCATTAAGTGCAATATTTAAGTAAAGCTAATGAACTTATGTTAATTGAGGATCCAAAATATATGTATTTAGATTTTGAAACATAATAAAATATGAGCTTATTAGGGTGCTAAAGCTTCTTCTGAAAACCAAGAACACATTATTTGAATTTGTGAGCCTCTGAAGCTCTCTCAAAACTCTGAATGTGACCTCTGAAACTATAACACAACTTCTGAAGCTTCCTTAACTTTGAATATGTCTCACTTCAGACCTCTAAAGCATCCTTTAAATCTCTAAATGCTTCATCTCAAATTTCTTCTTCCTTTTGAATGTTACTCTAAAGCTTCTATTCCCTTCTAAATGTTCCTTTAAAGCTTATTCTTTTTCTTCTTCTAAAGCTTCTTCTTCCCTCTGAATTCAAAATACTCCATCTAAAAGTTTTGGATGTAATTCTAGAACTTCTGAAGCTTCCTCTGAAGCCTCTGAAGGTCCCTCTAAAACTTTATGCATCCTTTGAAAGTCTCTTCTGAATTTAGAAACCTCGGCAATATCTCATCACTTTAGTGCAAATCATTAAGTTTTATTAATCATTAAAACAAAACACCTAGGATCAATAATTATCAAAGTGAATCCAAGTAAGTCTTGAGCATAGAAGCATTTCTCTATATAAGAAATATCTTGTATGACATAAATGCAAAAAAAGGCATTGTAAGAATGCTGTCAAAGTAGATGGGGGGTTATGCTGACATTGGGAGCCACCGTTAGAATGGCTCTTGTACCAAACATGCTTTACAAACCCTTAAGATTGGGATTTCATTTCTTGTTTAGTTTCCTTTTTGCCCATGTCAGAAGCATTGATAAAAATGCAATATAAATAATTAAATATCAAGCCATGACTGAACCCAAGTGTCGAAAACTAGACTCAAAATACTATAATCAAATGTCATTCCAAAATCCAAGGGTAAGTTTTCTAAGCCTGTTGCACTTTATATGTCACATAATCATGAAAAGAACCATAAGATTATCACAAATAAAAGATAAATTATTGATAAAATCATAAATAGAATAGACATTTGCCAAATCTTTAAGATTACAAATCCCACAAAGTTGAAAACATAACTGAAATGAAATAAAAGTCTTTAATATTCTTTGAGATGGCAATCTACAAAATCTATCCAATTCCACGATCTAGTACCATCCATGAGCAGTATCCTCTAAAAATAAATAATCAAGAGGTGAGTCATAGAACTCAGTAAGTAAAATAGATGTACTTAGCATATGTATTAAAAAATAATCTACACTATTGAACAAGTGCATCACATTAAAACATATAAATCTCTTAATTATTTAACCATCTAACTCAATGTATATAAACATTTATTAAATAAAACATCTAAGATTATATCTTGATTGGTTTGACAAACCATAACATGAATCCAGGGAGGTAAATATCATTCCTCCATTGTTGTTTATTCAAATTTCATGAACTCACCATAATCTGGATAATTTGACCCCTTGAGTGAGTCCAAAACATTTAAAAATCCCCAAAAAATAACTATTTAATCATCTAAATCATAAATTATGGAATCCAAAAATATCACATCAAAATTTGGTCATCCATACACTTTGCCAAACTTGTGAAGTTTCATCATCATCGAAAAGTCCCACCTGGGCCAAGCACCTAGGCCACTAGTGCTAGACAAACTCCTAGGTCACTCGCCTAGTTGGATCCATCGACATGCATGATAAGCTCATAATTCGTCATAATTTAATATCTAAATTTATATATTTAGTATTCTCAATTGACCTAATTTCAGAACATTTGATTAAATATTGCATTTAAAAGAGCGTGTTTATGTTGACATGAAAATCTGCCTTTAGAGATGAATATGATAAAGACGTCACTTTGAATCAATTTTTGGGATATACGGAGGTTGATTCAGATAAAATGATCAACATAAAAGTTGCAACTCTTTAATTTATCTATCTAAATAATTAATAATTGCATAATTTTGATATCAAACAAGAAATTTATGGCCAAAGTACCATAACTGCTCTGGAGTTTCAGAGCTGCTGAAATATAACTTCAGATGTACAAAAATAGGCGTCAATTTGAGGCAACTTTTGGAATATATGGAAGCTTATTTAAAGAAAGTATTCAACATAAAAGTTGTAACCCTTCAAATTATCTATCCAACGAACTAAGAATCATATATTATGAGTTTGGATGAAAAAATTATGGTCGAAATACTAAAATTGCTCCAGAGCTTCAAAGTTGCTGAAAGTAACTTCAGATGTGTGAAGTGATTTTAGACACACGAATAAGAAGCAATTCCACCACTTCAAAGGTGTAGAAGTAAGATTTAAAGGGTTTGAAGGTGTCCAAATGTCGTAGGAGAGCTTCAGATGTGCAGGAATTAACTTTAAAGGGTTTAAAATAAGAAACTGAATTCACAGCTTGAGCTTTAGAGGATTTGAAGTGCATCTTTAGATGCTCTGAAGCTGTGCAAGAGAAGAAAAAAGATAAAATCTAAATTTTGGAGTTTAAAGGCACAATTCAGCACCTCTAAAGGCTTTCAAAAGGCAAAAATTAAGGTTCAGAATGAACTGCATAGATTCCAAAAGCCATGATCAGAGTCATGTAGGCTACTCTGAAGTCATGCATGAGATCAAGCTTCAAAAGTTCATGTCAAAAACAAGACCAGATAGTCTAAACTGTAGTTTAGAGTGGTTTCCAAGAGTCTGAGATATGCACAAATATAGTTATATTCAGAAGCTGATTTCTAGGCATAAAGAAGTTATCTTTAGAACCCAGGATGTGCAACAACCAAAGTTATTTTTTGAACTTGATTTTTTATGCATTGCAACTTCTAGAAAGCTATCTTTTCACATGGAAAAATTGAGTTTTTCTTGGAAAGGGATCTCTATGCTTAGGGGTATTATAGTTCGTAGAAGAGTTTACTAAAATCTTACCACTTGAGTTACTTAAGGACATGTTCATAATAGAGTTGACACAGAGAGAGTTCGGTGGATAGAGTGTATATGTGGTCAAAAATAAGGAAGCAAGAGAAAGATTCCAAATTCTACAACATGCATATTTCGAAGAGTGATCTTTCTGTTTTTAGCATGAACTAATTTTCTTTTTCTAGGGTAAAGATGTAACCCTCATGATTATTTTATGTAAAATATAGATGATTGGTTGATTAATTCAAGTTTATCTTGTTTTATTTATTGTGTGTATTGCAATTGTTTGTTTTATTTAATTATTTGATCACCAATGTTATGAATTAAACTGACTGACTTGGAACATGGTTATGGTACATACTTTATGCTAAACCATGTATGAGCTCTTTTGAATGAATAGATGATGATTATGGTACACATCTTATGCTAAACTAATCCATTTAGTTCACTAAAATTCTTCTAATCTTAATGGGGTTTTCACCTCAATTACGCAACATGCTATAGGTAATTGGAATAGTGAAAATACTTGATTTAAATTCCTACACCTAATGATAATAATCACATATTGGATAGAACAAACTCAAGATAATGAATTGACACCAACATCTCAATAGCATAGAATATCATTAAGTGGTGAAATCGAATCCCTAGACTCTTACAACCTATGAATTTCTTCTACATTACTCATTGTCACTATTTTTCATCATTCTACTTTATACTTTGATTTAATTATTCTCCACTACATCTTTTTAAGATAGTCTTAGTTTTAGTAACCAGACATTATTTAATTAGTTTGATCAGTTCTTTGTGAGATCGACCCTTGCTTTGCATACTATACTATTATACACTTGTGCACTTGTGATGAATTATAATTTAAACAATCAGTGCACGTGCTTAGGCTATTGGGCACATGAGACCTAGTTGTTGGGTGCAATGGGCTTGGCTTGCTGGATGTCTCTGCCAGTTGTCACCAATGTCTATATGTCCCACTGTCATCACCACTTGACCCGTTGCGGCCACCGCTTTCCGTCGTCGTCGCTGCCTACCTGCCGCTGCTGGGTTTGGACTGAACTTGGCAACTTGGCTATCGGGTTGGCCAAGGCATGGGTGTTGGGTCAATGCGTCCCGATTTGGCTCACTAATTTAATAGAACTGCTAGGCCTAGCAGGGCCAGCCTAATCACAGTGACAAGGAATTGATTCTAGTGGCTTCTAGTAGTTGGATTTTTTGATTTTTTTCTCTATTTTCTAGTTTCCTAAAATCAAGAAACTCGTGTAATGCATGAAAATCCAATGGCCCAAAAATTTTCTATTCCATGTACATCTCTAATAGTCAACAACTTTTCATTGTAACACAAAATAAATATTCCAGAAAATATTATACTAGATTAACATATGCATGAAAGGAATATCTAATGAATTTGATTCACATAAAAACCATGCATATTATTACATTTTAATGCAAGTCGTTGCATGCATCTAAATCCAACAACATAAACAACATGTGTCCCATCAGTGTAACATTGCGTGGATGCATCTTGTGATCTTGCATGTAATCTTGAACATCGAGCACAACATGCAACTAATAAAAAGTGCGCAACATGTATGCATTCCAAATTCTAATGCAAGTGAATTTGGCCACATTCATCATCTCTGCATTCAAAGAAAATTCTAATGCATCCAAATCTTATGAACAGTATGCACTTATTAGAAAATCCAATGCAACTCTCTGTTGTAATCTAACTAATATAAATGCACGAATTCTAATCAAAATCAATGTATCTTACTTGACAAAAATGTCATGCATTAAAATAAAATCTAACACATCTGTTCATTTAATGCACTGATTTCATCAATCCAAAACATGCATTCTAACAAACATAAATCTAGCACATTAAGTTATAAAAATCTAATCAATGTACTCCAAATAAATCTAATGCATTATTTGCATAAATCTAATCAATGCATTCATAATCTAATACATTAATTTTATAAATCTAATTAATGCATTCACATGATTTAATCTATATAAATTATGAACATCTATCTACTTAGTAAAGTGGTGATCCCATGAAGGAAATACAACAACTCCTTTTACACTTTACTGATGAGTTCCCATGGTAACTCTGTCCCCTTACTCCCTTTCTCCCCTCTCTGGTTAAAATAGCAAAAGGAGAGAGATAATTTCTCTTTTAAAAATTTGAAATCACTCAGATAAGGGAAGATGACATGTGCTCATACCCACTAGCTATGGGTAGATCTTGTGGGTCACACGATCCTCAGTGAAAAGGTAAAAAATAAAATATATCCAATCTAATCTCACCCATTTGAACCTAGAATCTTTGGCTTGTGCCTTTACTGACTATAATTTTAACCATCCAAATTACATAGATTGCTAAAATTAAAATAATAGATAAAATTTTATAATCTCATAACTCATGGTCAATGAGTCATGATTAGGTCCATGTTAGATGGTTAATTTGACACATTGGATAGTCAATCTAACATGTGGAATGATCAATAAGTTAACAGTCAAACATTCAATTTTTGACAATTAGCATAAAAGTTCACATTTGAAACTTACTATACATTTCCTCCCTTTTTTTATTTATCTTGGACATGGAGTACCCAGATTGGTCACTCTTGGTATATCAAATATTCCTCGAAGTGAAACTGCTCAATACGTAATACATGTGAAGAATCCTACACATTTATTTTTTTTAACTAGGAGATATGATGGACATTGTAAACTCCAGACAACGAAGGTGGTAAAGCTAACTAATATGTGACTCTATTAACAATTTCTAATATATATACATACTTATAATGTAACATCTATACTATTCATGGTGTTGGGTGAATAACCATAAAAAATATTTTTACATTTCAGTATTTTGTCAATATATTAAAGCAATGTTCATATTTTATACATTTTAATATGTGTGATATGTGGATCAAAGTGTGTGAGGTGCCACCCAGGAGGCGATAAGAGGACTGTCGTAGACCTTGCATGCTTTGTAGTTGGGGGCACAAAAATGAACCAATCCCACATCTAAACGGGGGCTTTTCAATCAGTGTTTTGTGTGGGCCATATTGTTTTAACAAAATATAAAAGCATGTGTAAGTTTTTGAAATTGACTTGAATTCATTTACTTAAATATTAAAATATCATAAAATTTTACACGTTCATTATTTTAGATGGTTTGAACATTTTATAAGGTTTAAATACTTACTATAAAATAATTTTAACACATTGATATTTATCTTAAAGGATTTGATTTTTGTAACCAACAAAAATATTTAATTAAGATATTTTTTTATTACTAACTAAAAACACAATGATAAGATTAATAGTTAGCTTGGATTTCACATAATTAAGGAAGTAAATTTTATTTTAAATATTTTGTATGGTTGGAGGGCATAAAACATAAGGTGAAATAGTGACATGATTTTAGATTCATATCTAGTAAAGTTGCTCCCAATATGGACTGCAACTTAAAATAATAAATAAATAGGGTATAAAAAAGTTAGGCAATCAAAAGTGAAGCAGCCAGTGACATATGTTAACAACAGGGAAAATGGAGGTGTAGGCTGCCTCAATATAATTTTAACTAAAAAAAGTAAAAAAGAAATAATTGTTATGTTCAAATATTATATAAAAAAGAAAAATAAAAGGGCAAATATGATGGGCTGCAGTTTATTACTAAAAAGGATTATTAAACATCAAAATTGGACGAAAATATACATTTTAGACAAGTTTATCTTAATTAATAGTTAAATGAGATAAACATATTTGATACCACTGTCTTAAACAAAATCCCAAAAACAGAATGTATATAAACTATAGAAAATTAACACAATTATATTACTCATGCTAGCTCAAGATTTTAGATCATTGCAACCTCTTATTGATAAATTAATAAATGAAAAAAATAATGTTTAATTTGAAATCTTATAAATAGTGTTGAAGCAAAATCATTTCTTTTCCCGTACTTGTTCATAATAAAGACAAATATACATGTGAAATAAATTTCTGAAAATAAATATACAATTTTTAAACTTATAAAAAATTTATAAACTTTGAGAAAATGATAAACGAATAACCCTCATTTTAGCAAAAATATTGAATTATTTATTCGAGAAACGGGCACATGAGATGTTATTCGCTCACTTGATGAATATATTATTTTTATAAAAAGTAAAACACATTTTTAATAGAATTAAATAAATTGAGGGTTTATAAAAAATTTTAAAAATATTATTTTTTATGATGATAATCCTTACATTAGAGGATAAAATTTCTCATTCATAAAGACACTCGTGTCGATCTCGCCACATATTCTCCGCGCTCTTTTTTTGCCACCTCATTTTGCATCCCACCCCAAAGGAATTCATGGAATTCCATCAAAGCGCTGACCACGTAGCATTTACGTAGCCGTAGCCCCTGTCAAGAAAGGCCGGCCCATTCTTAGCAGTTGCGGAAAAAAAACGCGGAAGAGACGTTGGGGGAAGAAAAGAACGTGAAGAGTGAGAAAAAGAGAGTAACACGATAAAAAGGTAATAACTAAAAATAAAATATATAATTTTTTATATAAAAAATGTATAATAATTATTAAAAATATATATGTAATAATAAAAAAATTAAATAATTAAGATATCAAATCACAGCAAAAGATATAAAGGGTTCTTTTTTTTTTCACAAATTTCGAATCTTATCCAGATAAGTAGTGTCAAATATGATTAATGAATTATATTTTAAAACTTTATTATTTTAAATTCAAAAAGATGCGTTTTCATTTTCGTTTCAATTACGGTTAAAAGCGTTTTTATATGAAGCCCTTTGAAAAAAAGGAGACATAATGGTGTGAAAGCTCCCTATCCGTCGCACGCGCATGATGGTTACAAAATCGACAACTTATTTTTCCAGCTGGGCAAGTGTCAAGCTCGGCGTCAATTTAATGTTCCCTTCTTATTTCCCACTGGGTGGGAATCTATTTCATCCGTCTAAGTTAATTAGGTGTACTAATTTCACATAGAATTCAAGGTTATGATTATTTTTGCCAGAAATGTGTACTAATTTCACATGGAATTCAACGGAAAATATGGCCAAATGGTTGTCAAATCTTACTTTTTTAGCGAAATAATATCATTGTAAAATTGACTTTTAGCAGCAATTATTGTCGTTCTTGGAACTTTCTTTTAATGAGGAATCCGGTTGTCACCGATTTTTAGCAACCTAAATTCTTAATAAAGTTGCTGTCATGGAACTTAGACGAGGATCGGCCTCATCACAAGTGCAATTCATGACAAGACATGTGCCCTTGTAAAATAAAGGGCGCACTATTGTGGTCTCGCATACTACCAAGATGAATTTATGGTGTCACTATGTTTGGATTCACATAGATGATTGCGTTAAATTTAATTAAATTATCATATTTAATAATATTTATTTAACTAAAATATTATAAATTATTTTAATTGGAATTATGTGTGAGACATAACTTATAAAAATGTATTAAAACATGTACAAAATTTTAAATTTATTTGAATTCATTCACTCTCAAGTGTTGAAATGTTATAAAACTCTGTGTAATCTTTATCTTATACGAAATAAATGTTCGGATTTTAAATAAAAGTGTACAAGCTTCTCTACCAAATAAATAATTTTATAGGTTAATATTTACTTTTAAATAATTTTAATTTTGTAATTTAATGAGTAATTAATTGAACTAAATTTTAAAATTTCTAGCTAAACTAAATAAATAATGATAAGATTAATAGATTAATTAGATTTTATTTCAAGGTAGGCCCAAAAGGGAGTGACACCATAAATTCATTTAGGTGGTTCTTTGGCAGGGAAAAGTCCCTTCTATCCTCAATACAATTCAAGTGGCTTCGTCCCCCTCATGTGGCTTGCTTGGAATTGGTTGGAAAGAAAATTAATGAAGTGCCAGAATGACAAATACAGCAAAATTATTGTGTTTTAATTTCATGGTACGTAGGTTTAGCGGTTGTGGACAACCAACTGAATGCTTTGGAGAATCAGGCCAGCCCCAAGTGCCGTGCGGCATCCTCTCTCTCAGGTGTCTTCTTTTATCCATTTGTCCCATGCCTAGGTTGCTTCTGACGTGGCAGTCGGTCAGTTGGTCGTGGCAACGTGAAAAGGATGCTGCCAAATGTTGTTCCGGCGGGTGTGCCATCGAGGTCTGCATGCACATAATTAGTCCGTTTGTTTTCTTTTCTCACCTAACTAACTAAAATCAGTGAGATAATAATTTATGTAGATAAAAATCAGATTTTTTAAATTTTCATAATTTATACTTTAATACAACTTTAAATAGGCTTATATTGTCATTTTAAATCATAAACATTAACCAAATAACTAAATGAGATTGAATATTCCAACCGTTTCTTGGACGAAAATTGCATTCGCATGAAAATTCCATAAGTGTGTGGGTGATATGAAACCTACAAAATATTATAAATGCCCCCTTCTCCAATGCATCCACAAACTCCTACTTTAAATTTATATACCAATAGATGGCTTAATTAATAAAAAACCACAATACAATGGCTTACCTGATTAAAAACTATCATAATACCAAATCAGGGCTAAAAATAAAATTCCATGACCCATTAACTATTTTTTGGCAGTGATGGATGAAGTGCAGGATTTTATTTGTGTGATCATGATTTCTTATCACCCATGCATTTTAAAGCAACTTATGACAAACTGACAATTGAATTGTGAGTTTCCATTTCCCTGAACTAAAGCAGTTTATTCGAAAATTGGACCCACATGCTTGACATTTGGAACCTTTGGTTTACATGAGAATTCAGTTGTCTCGAATCAATCACTTCACGCCCCATCAAATCATGTCTCCAGAAGTAACCAGCATTGTTGTCAAATATCTTTGTTTGTTTAGTTAAAGTATTAATTATATTTAACTATTACGTCATTTTGATTTCATCATGGTTTAATTTAATATTTAATTATTATTTATCATAATCATCTTTTTTTTCAGACTAAAGTTTATATATTTTGTATTTATTGTCTTTACCATTGATGTCACTTTTATGTGGTTGTTATTACCATATTTTACTAATTTCCTCATATTGTTACGTGCTTTTTAAGTCAAACTAAACACACATTCGACCAATAAAGATAGCAGTTATACCCTAGCCATACAATCAAAAAGTATTGTAGAAAAAAGCACTAATAATGGCTAAGTTTAATTAATTGTGAAAGCTAGCAGTTTTGGCTTAGCGATACAATCGAAGGGTTAAAAGTATTGTAAAAAGGAAGAAGAAGATCAGCACTAATGTCCAAGATTAATTGTAATCAATGTCTTCTTCCGAGTTATTTTTTTCCGTAGACGTTGGGATAGCCATATGCTGCTGTTAGGGTCGCAGCACGATGTAGGACTGCTGCTAAGGTCGCAGCACACGATGCGTCCTACAGGGCTAATAAGAGCCATTAGTAAAATTCAAACCAACCGTTCTCTCCCAATTGCAATGTAAAGTCCTTAAGAAGATAATGAAACCTTGACATATATTTATGAATTTTTCAATAATGATGCCTTTCACTTTCAAGGACAATCACTTTAATTTTTATGGAATTTATTTCACATTTTACTAGTCTTTCATAGCTTTAATTCATTTAGATTGATATTTTAAAAAGGATTATAATAGATTTCTTGTATAAAAATAGTTTGCAAGTAGACAATTTTTACACTTCATGCTTTTTGTTGGGAAACTTTAATACAAATGCCCAATTATCCAACTAGCACCATGCCACGTCAAATTCCTACTTTAATGGGATATCTTTTCCATCCACTATGCAGTTAAATGAGACCACGACTTGGGATACATATCCTCTTGAAACCCTTCTCTAGGAAGAAATTCTCGTCCCATTTGCATAGAAGCTATGTACATATCCTGGCTACACACCTGCGCTCAACTATAAATACCTCAAAGTATGTACCCCGAAAACACAAGCTCTTATTATTATCCTATCATCCCTAAAAAAGTTTCATTTACTAACTTGAGCGTCGGAGTGTTTACGCCTGGAACAACCCCAAAATTCTCTGACCTTTTGTTCCAATATTGTAGGATTAAAGGCGGGATTGTCTTGAGAGCCATATCAGCATTCTGTTTTGGGGAAGACCCAAACATTGGCATCAATTGTGAGAAATATTTTCAAACAAGCTCGAAGATGTCAGATTATATCCAAGGCAACACAAATGCTCTCTCTTTACCTACTACAATCAATAATAAGCCTTCCTCGTCTAATTAAAATGGTGGTACAACATCAACTGGGGACTTGCTGAGTCAACTTAATCCAACAAGTCAACAGTCGATACAACAGGTGATGTAGAGCATGATGTAACAGATAATGCAGTAACAAAGCAACCTTATGAGTGGAACCCCTCCACCTTGCCCTCAAGCGGATCTGGTCGAGAACAAATCCAGAAATTCCACGGGAATAAGTCCAACACCTATCGCTCCTGTCCCTGAACCACAACATGCCAATCTTCCCCCCTATGGCACAGCTGGCAACCCCTGTGATTGTTCATACTCTGGAGGGATTGATGGAGCAAGACACGGGTGACCGTCCGGTCAAGACAATCAACATCGTCCAAGAGCCAACCCAGAGACTAGAAACCTACGCCCAAGAAAGATAGGCTTCATCTCAACCTGAGACGAAGAAGCTCCTTGAGGATTGCAGTACATGGTATGAAAGAAGGAATACTCATATATAACATACGAAACGTTCCTCCTTCATTCAAGAGATCCTGGAGGAGGCAATTTCGAAGTGATTCAAAATGCCAAAATTGGAAGCTTATGATGGTATCACAGATTTGGACGATCACCTTGTCAGGTACAATTGGCAAATGAACCTAGTAGGGGTCTCCAATGCCATAAAGTGTCGCACCTTTCCCTTGACTCTTAAGAGAGTGACACTATCATGGTACCAGATGTTAGCTCAGAATCCATTAACTCTTTCGATGATCTAAAGAGCGGCTTTGGAAGTGCTTCATAGGTCAACAAAGAAAGAGAAGAATGGTAGGGTCATTGCTGTTGGTAAAACAGAGAGAAAATGAGACACTTCGCAAGTATGTCAGCAGGTTCAACTGACATTCTCTCGATATAGAGAGGTTGGGCCATAATGTCATGGCAGAAGCGCTACAGGATGATATTTCAGATGCAAATGTGAGATGCCAGATCCTCAAAGACTACTCAAAACTCTTGGAGACCATAAACCGACACATTGAAGTGGATGAAAATACTAGGAGGAGACGGAGTCTCTCTCCCCTGAAGCGATAGAACAAACGCTCGCCCCTAGACGTCAAATTGACCACTTTCCCCCACAAAGTGGGGATAATAGGAGTTGTGGGCCTGCTAGGGGTGGGCAGTCAAAGGCACCCATGCCTTCCCTCAATCGTCTTACAGCACATATGCTCTACAAAATCCAAAAACAAAGATATCAGATCCGTAAACCACCCACTATCAAAAGCAGACACCACCTCAATGCCAACAAATACTGCCTATATCATAAAGACATCGGCCACAATACAGAAGAATGTCACATCCTGAAAGAAGAAATTGAGAAGCTCATAAAATGCGGAAGATTACTGCACTACCTAGTAGGCAACTCTCAGAGAGCAACCGACAAGGGAGAGGGTTAGTTCCAAAACAAAACCATGGCGAGAAGAGATGACAAAGACACCGCGATCGAAGCTAATCAACCTACAGTCGGAATCATCAACATCATCACTGACGGTCCCATGGCTGGAGCACCAGCGCTCCCTAAATAGGTGAACTTCGTTGGACAAAGCTCCAAATGGAAGAGGGAGGAAGAAGATTTTCCAATTATCTTTTCCAAAGAGGATATGAAAAGTGGATCTGGAGTACAGGATGACATAGTAGTTGTTACAACAGTAATATCAAATTTTTAAGTAAAAAGGATCATGGTGGACAAAGGCTCATTTGCAAACATCTTGATCTACCATTGTTTTACAAAAAAAGAGATTGAAAAAAAGGCGCTACGAGTAGCAGAAGGGGGATCAACAGGCTTTATTGGAGATGAAATATTTTCAAAAGGCATCATCACTCTCCCCCTCATGATAGGAGACGACACTGAAATGACTACCATACCCCTAGATTTCATGGTAGTAAATATACCCTCAACATATAACGCAATTTTGGGATGTCCGGACCTCAACAAAACAAAGGCAATAGTATCTATATACCATTTGGCTATTGAATTCTCTACATCTGGCAAAATAGGTGCAGCCAAGGAAGATTGAAAAATCACCCAAGAATGTTATTAAATATCAATAAAGGAAAAATTATCAAGGAATATACAAATAGATACCATGAACACCTGAGATGAGCAATAAATCACCAGAAGTGAGCCAATAAAGCCATTAGAGATAGTTTTATTAGATCACAGTTCTGCAGAAAGAACTATTCAGAGTCAATAAACCTACTAAGAAAGAATGTTGACGTATTTGCCTGGGAACCCTCTAATATGCTTGGACTGAATCCGTCGATTATTTCACATAAGCTAGCGGTTGAAGACACCCACAACTCAATTAGGTAGAAGAAGAAACTATTCTTACAAGAGAAGAAAGAAGCTATCGTAATGGTGGTAGATAAATTACTTAAAATTGGATTCATTAGACTAGTGTAGTATCCCAAATGGCTAGCAAACGTAATCATGGTAAAGAAAGCAAACAAAAAATGGCGCATGTATATGAACTTCACCCTACTCAACAAAGCATGCTCAAAAGACTGCTATTCTCTCCCCAATATTAACCAGCTAGTTAGATTCTACCATTGGCCACGAATTGCTCATGTTTATGGATGCTTTCTAGGGTACTATCAAATCAAATCCAGATGCACAAACCTAATCAAGAAAAGACCACCTTCATCACTAACGTTGACACATTCTACTACAAAGTAATGTTGTTTGGGTTAAAAAATGTTAAAGTCACTTATCAAAGAATGGTGAACAACCTATTCAAACACTAAATCAGTAGAAACATGGAAGCATACATCGACGATAAAGTGGTGAAAAGCAGGACTCAAAAATTCAATATCCAGAACATGAAAGAAACATTTCAAACCCTCAAGATAAATAATATTATGCACTTTGTCCATACTAAAAATTAATTATCATGGTGAAACTTTAAAATAAAAAAGTAATATAAAAAATAATAATTATTTTTGTGATTTGAAAAATAATTTTAATATAGATAAGTAAAAAAAAACTTATTGATTAAAAAGTAATTGAAACTTTGATAGAGGACAATATTTATATCATATTTGAATTTTTTAATATGATTTTATACACTTACAATATTATTTTTTAAAAGAGGGGAAGATGGGTAATATTTTTTTAAAGTTGCAACGTACTATTTTGAGTTGTGGAGCTTATCCTATGTTTTGGTTCCCTAACAAATATTTAGTCACAAAATTTAACAATAAAATATTCAAAAAAGAATTGTATCAACTAAATATTATTTCGTTGCTAATAACAAGAATTGTTTTCTTAAACAATGAAATCTAAAATCATTGTTAGATTTTGTTACAAACAATGTGGAAGAAATATTTTATACTCGTGAGACTTGGAGGATTTTTTCTCCAATGGGAAAAAAATATTTAATTTTAACAGTCAAAGGTTTTTGTTATTTTAATTTTAAGATTTAACAATAAACTAATTCTATTGGTATGGGTTGCATGCAAAAATTAAATGCTTTATTAATTGAAATGACCATTCTTAAATGATTGAGCTCGGTTGCGACAGGCTGTCTTTTGCTCTGTAATTGGGTTGTGGGCGAGGAAGCTCAAATTAAAGTCACAAGTTTTATATTAGGAGAGAATATACAAAAAATGTTTAAATTAGCTAATAGCATAAAATCTGTCACAAATATAATTAATAAAAATAAATCAATTTCCCACCTGTGTGACATGGCGATGCCCTCTCAAATTATTTGGCTTGCTTTAGCCATGTAAATTGCAATTATAAAATTTTCATCGTGGAGCCCATGCCAGCTTTGGCTGATTTAACGTAAGAGAGGAACAAAAGCCCTCTTAGGGTATAACGGAAGTAAGGGCATTACTTTCTCTTTTTTCTTATAATTGGGAAATCGGGAAAATATATGGTGACGAGGAGAAAAAAGGATATGATGTGAGAGAATATAAGATAATATTTAAAAAAAAAGTAAGAAAAATAAATAAATAGATTTTTTAATGAAAATATAGAGGGTAATGATTTAAAACATAAATAATAATGAAAAAGCTAGAAATATTTGGATAATTAAAAATTACATTGATTAAAGTGGGTTGAGAAAGAAAGAAAGAAAGAAAGATATATTAACCTGTTTTTTTCTCATTACCTAACAGAGCGTTAACCAATCATATAGGTCCATTATCAAATCTATTAACTCCATTGTTATACGCTAATTTTTTTATTTTTTATATCATCGACCTTGAAATTAGACCACCGCATGAATTACGTGCAATTAGACCACATTAGCCATGTTTCTATGGCTGCCCCTTGGACTACTCCTGGCCATCTTCAGAATGCTTATCGGTATCTGTCTC
>JAYJMB010078321.1:0-15809 GCA_036873735.1 Pouteria campechiana
TTTTCCCAAAAGCTCTACGTGCAAACGCGCTTCCTGTAAGTGCTTAAAAGCCACCGCCAGGCCAAACAGGCCCGAAGCCTTCATCCCTCACACGCTATCAAGCCACGGCTTGAAGTTAAGCTTGAATTTTAATTATATTTTTAAATCTAATCCTAACCTTAATCCCATTTGCCAAATTTTAGTCCTTACTTCAATCTTAATACTATTTCTAAACTTCAAATTTAACCTTAACCTTACTAGTAAAATTTTAGATTGAATTTGAATGCACAATTAAAGTTGATAATTTAAGTTATTTATAAGTTTTATTTTAGATTAATTTCAAGAAAGTTTAAAGCAGTTAATGTATGGAGCATATCATAATAAGACATAATAGCATTTTTTTTAAAGAAATCACAAATATTTTGAAAAAAAATATATAAGTTTAAGCCAACAATTTTAAATTTAACAAATATAAACCTCTGATGGGATGAAGTTGCAATAGAGTGTGAAAATCTTAGGAACTAAATGAAACAAAATTACAATTTACAACGAGGGTGAAACATTGGCTAAGCAAGAATAAAGGAAAAGAGAATTAAAAAATTAGTCACATTTAAGAAATATTTTAAGGGTTGAGGAAACAATGTGAGTGTAATTGCTTGTTTGGAAAGTATTTGAAACAAAAATAATAGTATAGTGGAATGGATAAACTTAAAATAAAATAAGATAGTTATTAAAAATATAGATTATGATGAGAAAAAATAAAATAAGATAATAATGATAAATAATAATAATAATAATAAATATATTGATTAAGCTAAATAAATTCAAAGAAGCCATTTTAGGATCCATTCTGAGCTCTTTTTATAAAGTAAATTTAAGGATGAAATGATTCTTGTAAGCCATGTTGTAAGAATTAGATTGGCCACTGGAATTGATTTTACTATTTTAATTGATTAATTGATCGGTTCAATTTTGGCCAAGTTTCTGTTTAATAGTAGATTTTTTATTTTAATATTATCAATAAAATAAAAAATATATTGAAATAATATAGCGTTATAATAAAAAATTTATATATTTAGATTAAAATTTATAGTTTAATTTTTTTAAAATTATATTATATATTTTATTTCAAGTCAAACCGTAGACCGTATGATTGACCCGGTCAAACTTTAGACCGGATGATGGACCGGTTCAATCACGGTAACCGTTCTGATAACACTACTCGCAAGTAAATGTTTAAATTAACATTTATGGCCCGACGCCATCGGTCAAATCAAGATATGGTAAAAGAAATTGTTGGTGACGTAAGAATTTCTCCAGCCAATGGGTGAAGTGGAGCGCCTGCAAGAAGACCCACACTATTTCAGGTGGTTGCCAGGAGTAATATTCCGTTTGTCGAATGTCGGCTTTTTATATCTGGGATGGATTACTACATCCCAACCATAAAAATAGCATCTTCGGTTTTAAATAACCATGAATTCAGATTTTTTTTTTTTATTTTTTTGAGAGAGAGAGAGAGGAAAGAAAGAGATATAAAAAAAAACAAAAAAAAAACAAAAACAGCACTGATTCGCTACCATGTTCATTGCAGCGCATTTGGATCGGTTACTGCTGTTTATTTCTCAATAAAATCCGCCAGCTTCTTGTTCAGGATCAGAATCGTCAATTCCTTTACTTTTATTTATATTTTTCAGATTTTCTTTTATTTTTTCTGTTCTACCTTTTCTTCTCATTCTGAAATCTAGCCTAAATTATTTATATATAAGAGAGTGAAAAAAATCAATTGTTCTGACTTTTATCATGCAAACACGTGGACGCGCATATATTTTGCTAAATGCGTTATAAAATTGCAGCTCTTTTCATTTCCACATGAATAGAGTTGCAATTCAGCTGGGGTCGACGTGAAAGCTACCAAACTAATCCGATTTTTTTTTTCAATAGTTTTGATTGAGATATTTTGAGGTTTGGGCTATGAAATTTGGGTCAATACAGTTTAGTTGGAGCTAGATAACCCAAAATTTCTAATCGCATTATTCTAACCCGCAATTTTTGAATCATAACCTAAACAACCCCAAAAACCTGATCGGAATTATAATAACTCAAACAACCCAAAAAGCAATGACAACATAGATGACTTATGTACCATTAGCAAATAGATAATTAAAAGGAATTACTAATATATTTTTATATTTGCTGAAGTATAAACCAATAAAAAAAAGTGGCTTCCGGCTCTTCCAAAAAAATAAAAAAATAAAAAAAAAGTGATGAAAAAATAGAAAATAGCTACCATATATTCCAATCCGGACCGGAGTTTCACCTTTAGCTATAATGATGTCCTTAATGTGTTTTGGCCACGGAGATTAAAATGCAAGTAAGTTACTATTTCAAGGAATGGAATACATTGGCCAAATTTCATGCCCAGCTGTAACTGCAAGGCGAATATGGCAGACCACAAGAATGGGATATAAATGCTGGTGGCTGAAAGAGGCTGACCAAGTCAGGCACAGCGCAGACTGAGCTGACACACGACAACATGAGAAAATATACCAAGAAATTATCTATTTCAGACTTTTGACTTTTTTTTTTTTTGTTTACATATGAAACACATCCCTTCATCCTCATATACAATGGGTGAAACACCACCTTTTTTTCATTCAGTAGTATTACTAAAACCCATATTATTTCTTCCCCCAATACCTAATGCTACAAAAGTAAAACCCCACTTATCGCTAGTAATTCTCCTCTTTGGAAAGATTCATGAATTGATACATTTCTATATACAAAAATGTTTTCTTGGAAGAAAAGAGAAGATATGTTAGGGAAGGATTGTCTTAGCTCCTCCCTCCCTTCTACCTATTTTGGAAATTCAATACCTTGATGCAATAAGCAAACAGGAATGCAAAGAACACACAGAATCCAACCAAGACGGCGGCGACCGGTCCGATGAAATCCCTCTTGTAGCCAAAGTGATCTTCAACATAAAATTTGATTTTCTGGTCTGGAGCACCAGGTACCTTGATTATATCTTCCATGTCTCCATACTGTGTTACGATCAACCCATAGACTGTCCATGCCACTGGGCATATCCAGTAATACCAAATCCACCACTTTGGAATTTTCTGGAATTTGGTAAATAAAGAAACGAATTAGTCACACAGATTGAGAAGCATTACATTACTATTTTATTGTAAAAAACACCGACTTTTGAGAAAATGGCATGAACAACACAAGTAGCTGATCAAACAAAGCTCATTTCCTCACTTTTGGCCAGCCTTTTGGGAACACCGATCTTCATTTAAGACTTAAAATGCATGCCGTATTTCTTTCCAGGCTACAACTTAAAGGCTTTCCAATATTGATTTTGACCATGAAATAGTTCAGCTAAGCAAAACAATCATCGGATACAAATAGTGGCTTTGAAAAAAAGAATTAGAGTATAAATTTGGGAGACTTACAGGTCTGGGAATGAAGAATCCAGAGAAAAGATTGAAGACACCATAGAATGCTGCAGCAAAGATGGACGCAACTTGGTGGTTTGGTGTGATGGATACAGTCATCATGCCATAGTAAGTGAAGTAAAGGAATGTGAAGAAGGTGATGAAGAAGAACCAGAAGAACTTTGCAGCTGCCCACTGGAAGCTCACCATGGAATAGACAATAAGAGTATAGTATGTGGTCTGTATAAATACGTATGGAATTTCCATCACCACCTGCACCAAAGTTCACATTATGCAAGCTTGAGATAACCATCACTGTGCTCTTTAACTAATCATAACAACTAATGTCAGATGCTATGTTCATCTAATCAACATCTATATTCAGCATTGCGTATACATAATCAATCATATTTGCATGTTTGCATGTATAGAGTACAATGTAGCATTTCAGTAAGACATTCATCTTACCTGAGCAATGCCGTATGGTAAGGCAGAATACATCCCTGCTGCTCTTTCTCGGTAAAATACTGTCCTCTCAATGGCAACGATTGGTTGCACAGTCGAGCAGTTGTTGATGCCAACAAAGAGGACAGCTGAATACATGGCTCCAATGACGATGGTAAGATCGCTAGCATTTTCCCTGCATCATCAAGACAATGACTGTGGTTGTAGCATGATGGCAAGAAGTACGCGCCTTTCTCATATAACATTCACATCTAGTATAGATTTATTTAGTAGGAACTGGAAATGTTTCTTGAAGTGCGACAGTGGAATCTATGATTACCTTTTTGTGCCAACCTTCCAAAAAATTGTGCCAAGCATGAGGGAAGCAACTAAGGTGAAGAAGTATCGGACAAGGTTATAGTCGGGGCTTCGCCAGTATGTCAGCCACTGCTTCCATAGGCATGATTTAAACTGTCCAATAGTAGGCTGAGAATATTGTGTAGGAAAATATAGATCTTTCGCTCCTGGGGCAGGTGTGCTTAGCTCCTTAATGAGTGCTTTGTTTCTCCTGGAAATAATCAGAAGATGCGCATTAGCAGAATGCCCAAAGATAATTGATTTTGCTGTTGTCTTCATCTCTCTGTGAGATGATATTTGTATGAAAATGAGAACTGGAAAAAACTGTTAGGAGCAAATACACAATTGGCACATTGCAGTTGAGCACTGATGCAATGGTGATGAAAAGGAGAATATATCTGCTTACTGATGCAATGGCGAGGACTTGTAGTACTCAGCAAAATCAATTCCTAATCGAACTTCATTAGCAATGGAGCTTGCTTCTAGCATCCATGTTGCTGGGTTGTATTTCTCTTTGATTTTTGGGACTCCAGGAATCTCCTACAATATACATGCCAAAGAAGTTAGAGTTTTGCTATTTAACTTGTATTAGTTACTGTTCCTTCTTCATTTCAGTATTGCGTGGGTGTCAAAGCTTTTATGCAATTAACAAAATGACTCTGAATTAAAAGGGAAAAGCTTCATACTTCAAAGTATTCAATAATCTTGTGAGAATTGCGGCCTAGAGGTCCAGAGTATATCACTTGACCTCCTCTTTTCATCAGTAGCAACTGTTACACGCAACAGGGTTCATCAACGTTAGATATCGAAGTCTTTAAGAAAATAAGAATGGCAGGGAGAAGGGAGAGGTGGACTGAGGGAACTGTGTTACCTCATCAAAAGCTTCAAAGATGTCAATGCTTGGCTGGTGGATTGTGCAAACAACTGTTCTTCCAGTATCAACTGTGTTCCTTACAGTTCTCATGACAATAGCTGCTGCCCTTGCGTCAAGACCAGAAGTAGGTTCATCCATAAAGATGATAGAAGGGTTGGCAACAAGCTCCACAGCGATTGTCAACCTTTTCCTTTGTTCCGTTGATAGTCCTGTAATCCCTGGAAGGCCCACTATTGCATCCTTGAGATTATCGAGCTCCACCAGTTCCATCACTTCATCGACAAAGATCTGAAAATGAATGATTTTAATGTATATTTCTGTTGGTAGCCATATAGGAAGCTCATAATACCGAGATCTTGAGTGCATGTCTACTACCAAGGTTGTAGAGTAGGGTATGATTTGGTGTGAAGGATTCGGCAGTCAGATGAAATGGTTAGCATGATAGAAGGCATAAAAGGGGTTGCCACTAACTAGAAAGTGGAGAAAGGGGGCTACTTTTTAGTTTCTAACATCATCTTATTCTATCAAGTTGGCGCTATGTCATCAGAGTGTAACAAGGTAATCACGTCGAATTCCATGTGATCAGGCAACTACAACAGCTCCAGTCCTCACACACAAATGGAGGAAAAATGGATCTATTTAGATTTTGCATTGATCAGACAGAAGGCAAGTAGTGGGAATACTGCAATCGTTTTTCAGATGTATCTACTGTTCCATACGTGGAAAGATGTAGGACGTGTGTGGCTACATTTTGATCAGCACAACATCAATGTTGATAAAAAGAAGTAGGTAGTAACAATAATCTCACCATTTTCTCTGCATCATTGACTTCCTTAGGCAAACGAAGAAACGCTGAGTAGATCAAGGATTCTCTAACAGTTACTTGGGGGGAGTGGATATCATTCTGCTCACAGTAGCCAGAAATCCTTGCAAAGGTTTCTTGGTTTTTTGGAAATCCTGAGATCCTGATATCTCCTTCAATGTATCCCCCAGTCTTTCTTCCTGCAAGTACATCCATGAGGGTTGTCTTCCCAGCACCACTAACTCCCATGAGTGCGGTTAGAACACCAGGCCTAAATGCCCCTGTAACTTCCCTCAGCAATTGAAGCCTGTCTTCAGTCACTCCTTGCTGCTTCATTTCCTGCAAAGAGTATTATAGCCCCTTGATTTGTGAAGAAATATGAGCGCAAAATAAGGGGCAAAATGTATATATGACTTTATATGTAGTCATCAGCTGATGATCAATTGAAGATATGTTCTTGTGTTCAAATGAGTGTTGGCAGAGGTGGAGCCATCTTTCAACAAGTAAAAATGACAAGGAACATTAGTTAATTCTACTAAATCTATAGATTTAACGAGTTTCAAACATCTGTAATTGGAAATGAAAATGAAAAGGTGAAAAGAATAGAACTTACTGGAGGCATGTCAACATAGTAATTTACTTCATCGAATGACATAGCTAAAGGAACGAATGGAAGAACCATTCCCCTCTTAGGTGCTACGCCTGTGGCTAACTCAATAGAAGAATCACTGTTTCGACTAAGTCCCCCATTTGCTCGACTGCTCATGCGCCGAATTGCCATTTCTCCTGTAAAAAGGTACAGAACAATGTCCATATGCTTCAGTTTCATATTCATTCAAATATAATGGATTTGAAAATTTAGGTCTTTCATGTAAACACAACATTTGGATGGATTATGAAATCGACGTAGCAGTTATCTTAAAGGAAGTAGATATGTTAATCATGTTGCTAACTCTGCCACATCAATTTTAAGGGTGGGTGTGTGTGCACGCGCGCGCGCGCGCATTTCAGCTGTTATTGGTGGATTTTAATATTGCAGTGGAGTTCAATGCTGCAAAACAGTGCTTAGCATGAGTAATGAATGTGAACTCATCAGAAAATTTCTGAACCAATAATGCTTTTGAGGGGTCTTCTTACTGCTATTGTTTCCATCTGAAGCTGATAAAGATCTGGAGGTGGAGCCTCTTTTCGATCCTTTACTCTTAACCCTTCTGTCTTCATTTGATTCTTCCGGTTTGCTTTCCATTTCATTTGCGGCTTCTTCAGATATAACAGCTTGTGGCTTACCCATGGCTGTAACAAAACAAAGAAAACCACAAAATATCCATCAATTTAAAGAAAAATATGTGGAAATTTATTCATTACAAGTGTTTAAGAGAAAATTCTGGAAAAAATTATTGTGACCATATTACCCTCCTGTTTAAGAAATAATCATTCCACAATTCTCTTACATTTTCTCTTAAAATAGAAAAATGAAGACTAAGACGGAAGTACTTACGATTTAGATACATGAGTGCCAGGGTGAAGAGGATATTGAAAAGGATAGTGAATCCAAGGAGTGCTGCTGATCCAATCCAGAACCAGTATTTTTTTGTAAAGGCATCATAGTTCTTTAGTATTGCGACGCCCAACTTCGTGACCCCATCAGATCCCTATGGTAATTGAAAACTCGTCAACGGCAGTATCATAAAGAAAACACATACTCGCATTGGTATAAGAGTAAAAATGAAACCAACAATGGAGAATGTAATGGTAGAAATATGAATGCAATCTATGAAGTTAATTGTACTCTTCATGGCACCCTTAAGTGTGCTAAGAAGCAACAGAAGAAAATGTCAGTTTACACCTATTGAGGGGAGACTGGAGAAAAAGAGACGTACCAACTTGTTCATCCACCGCGAAGCAAACATCTCATTAATAGCCAATGCATTGAAGGCATATGTGAGAGGAGAAATCCAATAACCCCATATCCACCACTTGGGAATCTCACCTACAATAAGAAATGTGCCAGTCAGCCTAGGAAACATCAAAACGCCACGTTATCTGGCCGCCAATGTACGCTTTAAGTTGTACAGAATCTGCAGTGTGCCAAAACAGAGGAGACACTGCACCCGCATGCCTAAGGGTGCGTTTTTATGATTATTGATCTAAATTAATATAGTCGTGATGACAACAGCATTGTAATGGATTTCCTTATTATTCACATTGGGTGAGTACTTCCAGCTAGTACTTACTTTTGAAGTATTTAGAAATGTCGTTGCAGTTAATTTATTATTTTTTGATTGGATGGAGAGATTTGCCAAATTAAAAATTCCTGGGAATTCGCAAACCTTTAGGAAGGATGAATCCTCCAAGCATGAACACGATAAGCAGCATGAGAGCTCCTCCAGTGTTTGCAATGATCATAGTTCTACACACTCCTGCAATGACCCGAAAGAGTCCGGCTGCCATTTGCTGCACCAGGAAGACTACAAGAAGTTGTTTGAAAAACCTGCCATAAATTAATTGGAGTTACCAGCAAATTTTAAACAACAAAGTCATCAATGTCAGACCACCATTCACCGCATTGCAAATGCTACCATCTTTAGCTTTTTTTAGCATTGAAATCAAGCTAATTAGCCTTTACCATTTATTCATCCAAATGCCCACATACATAACAGAATGAGTGAAGTTTGAGTTTCTCACCTGCTGGGGTGTGGAGCAAACCCAATAGTGTAATACGTAGTCAATAACCACACTATAGCCTCCAACATGGAAATTGGGATTCTAAGGAGAAAGTTGGGGAGAGTAAACACCCAAGGAGGGTGGAACATTAGGTCACGCTGCTTGTAGAACACAGGGAGCCTGACGATTGTCAGAGAGAGCTCAGCAAATCCATTGAACATGTTTACTATCATTCCAAAGAGAAGTGCTCCTACATAGATGCCGCCATCATCTTCAGTCTTGGTATCCATCTCGGTTCTCAGGAAGACAGTTGAAGTAATTATTGCCATAATGATAATCTGAAGAGAGATGATTAAAAGATGGAAAGAGCTACATGAGAACATTGCTAAGAGTTTAGGCTACAGTTGGATGCACCACTGAATGAAATCCCAGTCCTTAGTGCAGAATGTGTAAATAGAAAAATTGTAGTTGAATGTTTGGATTTAAGTGCACAAGACTTAAGCATGGTATCCATGGCTAGGCAATCCAAGCTTTTGAAATGAAACATGAAGGGCAGAAGCAGGAGCAGCACCTGGACTGTCTTAAAGACATAGACGAATGAATTCCGTTTGATGAGAAGCCACTCCTTGGCGAAGCTGGCCTTAAGGAGTTCCTTCTTTGGCACCAAGTACTTGGAGAATACGAGTGCTGCTTTATGGCTTTGGCTCTTGTCATATGGCACAGATAGCTCCCTTGCCAAGTTCAGGCCTACATGGAATTTTTTGAATCGTTCACTGAACTCGGACACCGGAATGTAGTGGTATGGCTTGCTTTTTTCGGCCCAGTACTGTTCTTGATCCTTCTTTGAAGTAACCTGCCCAAGTGAAGAACCAACAGCAATTTTTCTTAAATGGTCTTGAGCAACATCCTCAATTTGCTGGTTTCAGTGAATGCCCGAACTTTTCTATGGGCGCCTCAGCAGAAATGCAAAACCATGACTCGAACTTGAATGCGATTACCTCTTGCAGAAAGTCAGCAGTGCCTTTCCTTTCAGGGCATCGGAATCCACAGCTCTCGAAGAATTCGAGGACATGTTCTTTTGGGCCGTGGTAGACAACGTGCCCCTCTGAGAGGAGAACAATATCATCAAAAAGATCATATGTTTCAGGTGCTGGTTGAAGGAGTGACATGAAGACGGTTGCCTCAGTCAGGTGGACAATCTGCTGCAAGCATTTCACAATTTGGAATGTTGTTGAGCTGTCCAGACCCGTTGAGATCTCGTCCATGAACAAGGTCTTTGTGGGGCCTACAATCATCTCCCCTGCAATGAGACAACGGACAACCGTCAGTCAAGGTTATAACGAGAGTTGGGTCGCTTTTGTCTGCAGATTCTGTTTCCAAACTATACAAATTCGGGGAATGGAGTTCGGTCCAAATTGCAATGTTTGAAGGCACGCCACGTAAAGGTTAAGTGGTGTAAAACGCTTAAAAAAAAAAGAACTCAACACCCTTTCCCTCCCATGTCAGATTTTTGTCCTTTTGCTTAAAAATAACAGTTCTCCTGGACAATGCATGAACAGTACTGTTAGCAATGATTCGAGGAAGAGACAAACCTGTGGTGACACGCTTCCTTTGGCCACCTGATACACCTCTATGCATCTCATCACCTACTATTGTGTCCTTGCAAATGTCCAGCCCCAGTATCTGTTAGTCAATCACATCCACACCCCACATCATAAGCCAATTCAAAATATTCCCAGTGTCAGAATGGCACTGTAGGCAAAGCCTAAGCTTGAAGTACTGGTGGTGAGACCGTTCAGATCTTCTGAGCGAGGTGCCTATTGGCGGGGTCAAGCTGTAACGTAGCTTTTCTACAACGTGACAAACCTGATGAGCTAAGCCACCTACTTTTCCAGTTTCTACCAAGAAAATATTATTAAGGTGGCCCACCAAATGGAAAGCTTGCGTCGTTTGTTCTAGCAACCGCTGAGGCTAATTTAAGAAATCATGGCTATTTTGAAGACCTTATTAGTGCACTTTGTGTTAGAAAAGACTTCAAGCCAGGCAGCAAAGAAGTCCCTACAACCGCACAATCCAAGGCAGATGCGCTTTTGCCAGATGAGCCACCTCACCAAAATCAAACTTGCTTTTCCAAAAGTCCATTGAAAGACCTTTTATTTGGAAAGAGGCAGATATGGTGTGGGCTCTTGGCATTGAAAGAGAACTCTCTTTCTCGAAAAATCATTTTGCTTAGGGATAGAATCGTCCTTACTCTCAGAGTGTAGTCCGTTTGCAGGCTGCTTTCTACTCCTTCCATTGCCGTGGCCTGAAAATGCATGCAACATCCTCATCAGCTAAAACCACAAAAAGAGACTGCACACCTAATCCATGACGTGAGTTTAGGAGACATGCTACATGCACATCACATGAGCAGCTGACTTCATGGTGTTCTCCAGCACATAAAGAGAGGGAAATGCAGAATGCGCCCGTGCATGTTTTGGTGTGATGAGCTCACCTTCATGAAAAGATCAACATCCGCTTCTGGGTGTATCCCCGCATCTTTCTCTCTCCTTGCCAATTCGGTTAGGAGCTCTGCAATCAACAAGAAGAAAAACTGAAAATTTGCGGCAAGATTTTTCTTTAGTAATTTGGGGGCACAACATCTTATCTTTGGGCATGGTAGTTGTCTATGTTGATCAGGATCATTGACTAGGTGGGGATAGAATTCACTCAAAACAGATCAATGTTCTAGATTCCCCAGTGAGGATGCAAGTGTGTCATGTGACTCCATGTTAGCATTTCTTTGAACAGCTTTGATAAAAATCAGGAAGAATACCATATCTAGATCCAACTCCTTGGCACCTCGCGGAGAAATCCAGAGTCTCCTTTACTGTCATTTCTCCAATGTGAACATCATTCTGGCTGATGTATGCAGATGTCTTTCGTGGTACAAACTCATTCAGTGAGTGACCATTGTACGTGACTTCTCCTTGGACCTGCCAAATGAAGATTTTATTAGAGGAAAGTCGGTTTGCAGCTCGATTCAAGCTTGTGTCTTAGACCAATCTGAGTTTGGACGCCGTGCTACTCAGTTGGTACAAGGGCATTTTCTTTCAGGTTTACTTCCAGATTTCCGTAGAATTGGTGTAATTCTGCAAGCCCAAACAAGGTCCCTATCCTACGGACGACGGACTGAAAACCCAAAACCAACTCAGTTATGACTCAATCTTTTCGAATGATTTGCTAACTCGGGAATGGTTGCAATCAGTGTGTTAACTAGATTAAATAGTGCAAACAAAATGTGAGTTTAACATTTAAGTCAGAATGTCTCAAAAGCATATCCACAAACCTTTAAGCTTGGGTCTAGCCTTCCTGCGAGCGCCAGCAAGAGAGTTGTCTTCCCGGAGGATGGAGGGCCTAACAAAAGCGTCATCCTGTGAAAGCAACAAGCATGCATTATTGCATAGAATGATTAGTCTCTCTTTAATCATGTGGAATTTTATATGATTAGTTCCACTTCGCTCACACATAATTCATTGGCAAAGTGCATGATTTGATGCACAGTCGAATTGAATTACAACATTTGGCGAGTGATCACTTCAAAGATTCAACTATGGCAATAGATATCTACAATTCGTTGACTCATAGTTGGGGCTATGGTAATGTCCACATGCCAAAATATTGTAATTGGATTCTGTTGAGCAACCAAACACAGACAAAAGCCCACATTGCATCAAAATAATATAATATACACAATTCACCAGATAAAAGGATATTATTGCTCCCAAATAAGTGATTTTAAGCATAAATCCATGAACATACCTCGAAGGTTTTATAACACCAGAAGCATCCTTGAGTATAGTGAGACTAGTCCTCTTTGTTAGCCTTATTCCCAACATAGCCAGAGCTGATTCTGCAATGTTTCTTGCAGTGTTTAAGAGAGTAGGAAGAGCTCTAGTTCCCACATAGCATTTAGCTTCTATGGTTAGATGCTCGAACCGAACTTCCACTGTTGGAAGGTGGATTCCAACCCTGTTAACCAACCAAGAAAACATGAAATAAGAATACCAGTTATAATAATTCTACGAGGGTTTGAAAACTAATCCTGGTTAAGCTGACTTAATCTGAGTCGAGAATTTATAATTTAAAGAAAAGTGGATTATGCTAATATGATGTCATTCTTATTTCACCCAAAAATAGCTTTACTTTATTTTTACCAGAACAATGGATAGATTAACCAATGGTGGTTGTTATCTCATGATTTGAAGTATTGAAGACTTCAACAAAATGTTAAGATGATCTCAAAAAGCAGAGATTTTGTACATGACTAATTCATCATGAGACTAGAAAAAACAGATGATCTGGTCACCAAACAGGATCCTACTTTTAAATTGGAGATCCAAGCATGCGGATTCAATATTCTCATGGATGATCATGTAATTATACTTTCCCTTCACGCTTCCTGGAGAGAATGGAAAGATGCACCAACCCTCAACATCGGTTGAGGAAGAGCATGTTATGGTATTTAAAAATGACTAAACAACTCCTCCTCACACTGACCTAAAACATGAAATTGCAGAAACAATTGTCTCACTAAAACAAAGTCCATGGCTTCCAACTGTCAAAGTTCTCATTGAATTTATTGTTACAGACTACAAAAATATTGTAAAAATGGGCAACTATTTCCCATCTTCTAAATGCCAAAAATAAAAAAGAAAAAACTCCCCCGTAATCCAAGAAATTAAAACTTTAAAAGTGCAGGAACTAGGCAATTAAATTGTAAATGGAAGTAGAAACATATCAGAGTTTATGATATCTTATCTTCAATGTAAATGATAAATTCGTGCAGAGGAGAAAGTATATCTGTCTGAAAATATCATCTATTTATGTTCATGATGCTAGTAAAGTTCAGTTTGCAAGTACACAGATTGCTCTTTGCAAAATTTCAACGGTATTCAAGTATTATACCCATGTGCATGGCATTTAAATGCATTGATATGACTTCAAGGAATAACAAACCACTACTTTAAAACCACTGTAGAAATTAACTAAAAAGATCCATTTAGAGGGTCCTCACGGTAAGCCATTGAGACTTGTTCATCCTTCAATAAGGAATGCCGAGACCCCCCATCAAAACAAAACGTGCATGCAGGAAAAGGGACTAACCAAAAGATTACCTGTCAATTCTATTCCTGAATTTCTTCAAGAACTTTTCATTATCTTCCTCCGCAACCTTGAAAATCTGCTCAATGAAAGCCTGCCGCTCATCCATGTTCAGCTTCCGGACATCGACTTCCTTGTGGACCAACCGGTTCTGCTGGTTCTCACTTTCGACGTAGGCCTTAAATATGCTGGTTCTCAGTCTATCATACGTTGGCAATTTCTCCAATGCAGCCCATCTGAGTGCTTCTTCGTCGTCATCAACACCACCTAAGCTACGTCTCGATCCCGCTGATCGAGAAAACACATCTTCCATTCCCCAATTGCTCCTGCTCATGCTCCTACTAAAGCTCCGGCTAACCCGCCGTCCCGACTCCAGGACCTTCTCGATGCTTTCCATCTTCTAAAACTCTCTGCAAAGGAACCGATTAAAAAAATTGAACCTAAAACAAATAAAAGGTTAAAAAAAAATCAGCTAAAGAGGGTAAAGATGAAGGCTTACCAATATATGTTCTGCTCTAAAGCAGCGAAATGAACTAAAAACCACCAACACCAATTCTTTTTGTAGATCTTAGAGTTGGGTCCTCATATTCCCCAAGTTTTGATGAGAATGAATGGAAAGTACACGGGATTGCCACCGAATGGAATCAGGTTCCTTGTAGATTCCGTTCTCAGATCGGAAAAAACAGAGGAAACTCAGGCCAATATGTCTGTTTTCGAGGCTTTTAAAAGCAAAGCTCGTTGAAATGGACCCGTATGACTCTTCTCAACTTCAGTAATACACGTAAAGAATATCTTTTCAAGGCTTTCGATGCAACTCGATGCAAACTAAGTCTTGAAATTCAAGATGCAACAGTTGTAAAGGTGCTGCACCTCTCTTTCGTTAGAACTTATAGAAGAGCAGGAGCTCTACGGAGATGGAGGAGAGGGACGTTCGAAGACGTCGGCGTCTCTGGAGTGTATTTGAAGTGAGACAAGTAGACACTATCATTACAAGATCGGGAAATAGCTCAAGGCTTCTTGCAAAGCTCCCACCAAACTCGGATTCACTCTCCCACTCTCCCCTTCATAAGCTTGTGTGGGCCCACCACGTTTTAATTTCTCCATTCCACACCATCCATCCAAGTGTATTAATATGTGTGCCAAAAATTATGAAATTTAGTATCACTTTAATCCTATTTAAATTATATGTTAAATGGGTATTTTGCTTCTTATTTTTTTTCTATTGTTGTGAACTTAGCCATCAATGAATTTTTATAAATTTTCATCTAACAAGAACTTACAAAGTCAAAGTGCCCCAAACTGTTTAGGTAGTGGAATTGCACGTATGGAAGAAGAGTTGGTTTCGTAACAATCTTGTGGGAGAGTGACGCCCCAGTCAAAGTACACATCTCTTGCCAAAATCAGCCGCACCTACTTCCACCAAGCGAAGAAATCGGTTGTAAAGTCCATGAAGAAATTTAGAGTACATAAAATTTAACAGTGAAAAATATAAGTATTATAATTAATGGGATTGGCATACATGCCATACATTTATTATTTATACAAGCCTTGCCTGAGTGGAAATGAAAATCTAACCTCCAGCGAGTGTTTGTATATTTAAAAAAAAATCATTTTGAGGAATTTAATTTTTCACAGGATGATTTTATCTTTATTTTTAATTATTTGTTATAAAAATATTTATCTATTTTATATTTATTCATTTTATTTCCTTTGGCCACATCACTTATCTTTTTTGGTAAAAAATAGAATTATTTTATTTTTATTCACTTTCATATTACTTTTTTAATTTTCTTTTAATACCCATCTTTATTTCCACAGATTGCCTTGGAAACTGTTGGAACGGAAGCCCATTTTCGGAGAACGAAAAAGTATATCCTGGGAGCCGACGCATTTGACGTATCCACCGCATCCATTCGGGGTAGTTAGCCGCTCCATAACTCCACGTTTCTATTTCCTCCTTACTGTTTCGGCCTCGCCCGCCGCCCGCACTTGGCAAATATCGTCAAACATTTCCCACCATCTGCAAACCATAGTACTCTGGCCGACTCCCATGGATAATACTCGGGCTTTCTGTTTGCCGGCAACTTTTCCCCTCTCTTACCGTGGCATT
>JAYJMB010078332.1:0-67275 GCA_036873735.1 Pouteria campechiana
CCCCCCCCCCCCCCCCCCCCCCCCCCCCCCCCCCCCCCCCCCCCCCCCCCCCCCCCCCCCCCCCCCCCCCCCCAACATCGTACAACTTTTTGAGTTTCCACACATTCTATGCCTTCTTATCATGCTCAATGGTCTTGTACATACCACCATATCATTCATTTACAAAGGCAATGTTAAATAATTTCATATCCATCAACATGGAATAACTCTACAATTCAATTAATAAGCAATTAAGCTCACTTACAAATCAATTAAGCCCATAGTTTAGTGATTTAGCTACTTAATCTTATTATACAAAAATACCCTTTCTAGCCTTTACTTAGGTCATGGCCAAAAATCAACTTTTCCACCTTTAAACAAGTCTTAAACCATTATAATCTATGTCTTAATCAATTTCCTCATAACAATTACACATAAAACATAAAAACCCCCAAATTTTACTATTTTCAAACCTAGCTTTGGATGAAATCTCATTTCTTATACCCAATTTAGTTCTAAAACACTATAATTAGTTCATTAATCACTTTCTCCAATCAATCAAAATTCAATTTCACCATTTCCTCCCAAAATTTCACTATTTACGAATTTCCCAAAACCCTAGCAAGCCTAATCCATGAATTTTGATTGAGACAAGATGACATTTCATGCATTCCAATTGTAGTTTCCGCCTATAAATGAGAATTCATGCTCAAGACTTGAAATAGAAAATCAGATTTTCCTCCTTTAGCTATCATTAAAATGGCCAAAGCTTGGGATTATTTTCGTTATTAATGAATCTCACACATAAATAATCTTTCTTTCTAGCTAAAATTGCAAGAATTTAGGTATAAAAGAGGCTAGGGTAAGGACTTGGGGCATGGGAGAAAGAAAATGAAATAGAATGAACCAAAAAAGAATGGAACAGAGCTAAAAACCCAACCCACTGACCTTGGCCGAGGACCGATGCCGCAACATCAAATCCTTTGACTCCACCCTACTGCCCTTTGCATGATCTGACATCGTGACCTTCATTCTGGCTCTATGAAGTTTGCCTTGTTGCCCCCTATTTCTTCCTCTTTTCATCTTCATTTCAAGCCTTCTTTCCCCCATTCTTTTTCCATCATTTATTCCACATAAAAATAACATAAAATGCACCATAATTTTGCCTCAATCGACTTGGAATCAAGTCATATAACCATGCACATATACCTAAACTTACACACCTACATTTTACTCATGTGAAATTCAAACACACTTGGATTTTTCATTTTAAACAAATTCCTTCACCTTAATTCACCATTATAATTATTATAATCATGTTAAAAACAACTACAATGTGTTCCAACATATAATTACCCAAAATTTAACACCCTGGGTATTATATACCACCCTCTTTACAAAAGTTTCATCCTTAAAACTTTCAGTATCATGTAATCTTCTCAGATTGTGACTTCACTCAACTATTGCAAACTTGCGGATCCCTATTCGTATGATACACCAAGCAAGTTGTAACTGTTCAATAATAAAACACTTTTACTAACAACATGACTGGTACAATTTCTAATTTAAGCAATATAATCAAGTTAATATAACATAAGCACAGACTTTACTCATGAAAGCTACATGAGCTTTAATTAACATTAATATATACAAACATGACATCCATGTTGTACATGTCCTTATATCATACATCTTATACAACAAATCTATATACAATTCCATTATTAGCACAAACATAGACTCAACATTCTTAGATTGCCTTATCATCAAGCATTTTCATTTTTATATGCCATTATCAATATTAATTTAGCATTATCATCAGGCTTCATCATTTTTAATCAGATCATGATGCATAATGGTCCCTCCTAGTGCCCTGGCTAGAAGCTTGCTATGTCCACACCAGCCTTTCCACTATTTTCCATGGCACCTCACCTCAATGCTCCATAGGGGCCACACACTAACCATTTCAGAGATCATGCCATCACCTGTTCCATCAATGCACATTAGTGTTATAACATACCCAGGTCCTCCAAGCCATCATGCCATCTTGTCATACATTTTCATTCAATATAGTGGCACTAATCATAAAATACAATAGTTTTATAATATCACAATAACAATATACATTAATATAATATGATCCAAAAGCATTCATTTAGGGTTAATTAGTATCAATCCAGGTTATTCATCCTTAACATTCAACAAGTCATTCAAATCATAACAATCCCAAACTATTCTATCTCGCCCAGACCCTCCAAGCCACTCCAATCAAGCATCTCCCATCTAGGCTTCTACCCTTAATGGGTGTCAGGTACTCAGGCTAATTCAAGCCTTTATATCATATCCAGGCTATCCAGACAGCTCAACAAAGCCCCAGGCCAATTCTAGGCCTCCACACTACCAAGACACATCGATATCTGGTCGTCCAGGCTACTATGCTAACCAGCCATATCCATATCCTACCATTCAACCACAGGGGTCTATCATATTCACCTATGAAGCTTTATCACCCTTATGGAGCTTATCCACCTTTGCCAGACATGGGCATCAGAGGCTTTAGCACCCCCTCTTAGGCTTATCCACTTTGAGGTATCACAATCACCACATTTCTTCGTCTCCATATATATATATATATATCACATCAATTCACATACATAATCATACGTCTCACATATGATCAATTCACATACATAATCATACATCTCACTTATGCAAAATTTCATCAACCACAATGTATCAACCTAAGTAGCTTAGGCTTATAGAAAAATTCAATATCAATCACACTAGAGAATACACAAATTTATTAATCACATCATCAATCAAACAACTCACTTCAATTATAGTGAAACCCAGTATTAATCAATACACTTATGGCACACATGCCAATTCATTCAAATCAAAATGCTTACAAGCAAAGTTATTCAATGATACATTTATACATCATCCTTGATAACAATCAATCATGTCCATCATGATTCATGACTCATGATGGAATGCTACATAATACAATATCCACAGCACATCAATTACACAATCAATCAAATATAAATCCGTCAAATCCAATACATGGAAGTACACAATTTCATCATCCTAATCACATTCCAATCCAATCACATCATTCAATATATAATAATGCTCAAATTCACCAAATTTTTAATCATAGTATACATAGCAATTTATTCCAATCAAAATGCATCTACACGCCATCATTGATAATAGTCAACTAGAGTGTGCTTCCATACCCATAATGCAAAAATTAGATAACTTGCCACCAATGCATGCCCACACCCTGTGAGTGTCAACTCACATTACATCTATGCCATCTTGGCGTCTATGCCACCAATGCATTCAAGCCTTCCAAGCCTATCCATATCTCATAGATATTGCATATTATATTAATAAAATCATTAAACAATAATCAAAATACAAGATAGATAATTACATAATTAATTCATTTCTGAGTAATTCAACAAACCACACACAATGAACCATTCAGATACACACTTGGGGTTTATACTGCATCCAATTAAAGTAATCACACAACCCTTATAACTAAAGAAATCCAATGATTCCATCATAAACCTCTTAAATAAGTAGTATGAAAGTCATTTTCCACTTTCAATACTTATTCATGAAACTTTATAGTTTCGTCATTTCAATTTTACATTATAAGACATAACATTCAAACATTCCATGTTAAATACACTATAAAGAACATTCTTTAAACCTTCCCATCTATTCCACAAATGGGCATTCATAAGTGAATATTATTCACTTATATCACTCTTTTTCAAGTTAACTCTTAGTTTGTTCTTGAGTTGTTTTTAATCAATTTGATGTGTTTATTTTGGTGTTTGTTTGTAGGCACACAACTTCAAAGAGGATGGAGAAAGTACAAGGAATGAAATGAAGTATAAAAAATTATGAAAGCTTGGATAGCAAGTTTGTGCTGAAGCACAAGAAGACTGTGCCACAACACAGAACCAAAGCTTGTTTGAAGATGCAATCAGAAAGTTTGTGTTTTGACACTAAAATAGAGTGGAGACAAGGGAATTCAGTCAGTAAGTCTATGTCTTAGCACAAGAAAACTGTGTTCGGCACAACATCAGAACAGAAAAATTTAGTAAGTTTGTGATGTAGTATAGGAAGACTATGCTATGGCAGGTCTAAGGAAGAAGGAAAAGTGGCAAAGCAGAAAGTTTGTGCTATAGCACAGGAAACCTGTGCTGCAGCACTGGAGCTTAAGACATGATTTTGGATTTTCTGAAATGGCTTGGATACGACTCCAGATTTTTTGCGATTGCTTGGAAACAGTGCAAAAAGACAAATTTTCAAGTAAGCATTAAAACAAAGAGAAATAACACTAGATCATCTTGAAGTGTAGAGGGGATGTTTTTGGAGACTCTTGGAGTGCTTTTGGATAGAAAGAAGCTTCAAGTTACAAATCAAGCCAAGCACCACTGGGAATAGTTTGCTACAATCTCAATCCTTGTTCCTTTAATATTTTCCATCTTGTTCATCATTTGTAACTAGGATTCAAGTTGGAATCCAAATTTTGCTAATGTTATATAAATGTTTTATAGATTCTTATTTCGTTATGAGTAGCTAAATTCCTCCTTCTAGTGGGGAGATGGATCTTGTACTCATACTATGGTGTGATTAATGATTTATATGATTGAGAGTTCTTATTAGTTTATTTGTGATGCTTTCCTTTTAATGCTTTCAATTTATTGGCCATTTATTGAATGAATATATATTTGGGATTTGACACTTGGGAGAGGTAATCTTGAATATGATCTAGGCATCATAACGTGGAATTCTAGATGAATCGGGAGAGCTTCTAGGTTTTATGAAATCATTCAAAAGAATCACAAAGTGTAATGCATTCTTTACCTTCCAATTTTTATAGTGATATCGAAATTACAATGTAAAGAGTAGATACTTAGCTTAGCACTTAGGAGAGGGAGTTAAGTGAATTAGAATTCTTGATTTATAAATCAATAGAAAGATTAATGTATAATAAGCTAAAAGCATCATGATAAAACACAATTGAAGTCGATCCTCTAGAGCTTCTTTACCTTGAATTCTTCCATTTGAAACCTTGTTTATTTCTACTTTTTAGCTAAATTCATATCACTTGATTTTTTAAATAAAATAAAGATTATTCATTATAATAGGTAGTGATTAATTGGAATACATAATCCCAATGGAGGTGATACTTTCTCACTATTATACTACAAACTTGATGCCATGTACTTGTGGTTAGTTTACAGTGAACAAGTTTTTGGTGCCATTGTTGGGGATTGACATAGTTTAATCTATCACTAATATTGCTACAAATTAGTTCTAATTTTAATTTGGATTTCTATTCTTTCATCTTTTCTGAATTTTCTATTCTCTTATCTTTATTTTACCCAATTTCTTTTGTTTCCTTGATAGATTATGGAAGATTCAAGAGAACTTGATTTGACTCCATTTAATCCAGAGATTGAAAGAGCACTTCGAAAATCAGAAGGGCAAAGAGAGCCGAATCAAGCACAATGGTAGAGCCAAATTAGCCAAGAGCAATCAAGGACTACTTCAAACTGATGATTAATGATAACTAATCTGGCATAGCTCATCCAATGATCAATGCAAACAACTTTGAGCTAAAACTAGCTTTGATCAACATGGTGAAGCAAAATCAGTTTGAAGGTTCATCAAGCAAAGATCCAAATGTTCACTTGGTGATGTTCAGAGAAATAAGTGACATTGTGAAAATGAATGGTATTCTAGACAAAGCCATTCAACTAAGATTGTTCCCATTTTTGTTAAGAGATAAAGTAAGAGGTTGGTTGCAGATCTTAAAACCAGAAAGCATCACCATGTGGGATGAGATGGTGGAAAAATTCCTAGCAAAATTCTTCCCACCTGTCTCTATGTTATCAAGTCTTCGCAAGTGGGAAGAATTCTTGTAATAGGATTGAGGTGTTGAATGATTATGTAACTTCCATTTTTTATGATGAAATTATTCAAGATCCACTAAAAATTTATACTGCAAATTCTGTTAGTCAAGATATGATAGGTCCTAAGGAAGTCATGGAGCATGTTTTGGCATTAGAAGTATTTTCAGAAGAGAAAATCAGCAATAAAGTGGAAGTTTTGCATGAAGAAACGATTGTGAAAGAAGTAAAAGCTATATTAAAACTAAATTGATTACCAGATCACCTTAGGCATACATTTCTAGGCAATGATTCAACCTTTCTAGTAATCATTTCTTCTTCTTTAACAGGTTTGGAAGAAGAGAAGCTACTTTGGGTGTTGAGGGATCACAAATCAGCCATTGCATGGTCGATTGAAGACATCAAGGGAATAAATCCAACCATCTACATGCATAAAATTTTGATGGAAGATTCTTACAAAACCTCTAAAGAGCATCAAAGATGACTCAACCTTGTAATGAAGGAGGTAGTACATGTTAAGGTGTTAAAACTACTCAAAGCAGGTATTATCTATGTAATTTCTGACAGTGACTGGGCTAGTCCTGTGCAATTTGTACCAAAGAGAGGTGAATGACAGTTATACAAAATGAAAACAATGAAATCATACCTACTAGAACTGTCACTAGGTGGCAAGTGTGTATTGATTACAGAAAATTAAACAAAGCCACTAAAAAAGACCATTTTCCTCCACCTTTCATTAAGCAAATGCTAAACCATCTAGTTGGACATGACTACGATTGCTTTTTTGATGGGTAATCAGGCTACAATCAAATTATGATAGCCCTCGAGGACCAAGAGAAAACAAATTTTACTTGTCCATATGGTACATTTGCATATAGGAGGATGCCCTTTGGATTATGCAATGCTCTAGCCACATTCCAACGATGCATGATGTCAATTTTCCATGACATGGGGGAGAACATTATGGAAGTATTCATGGATGATTATTCAGTTTTTCGGTTCTACCTTTTATCAATGCTTGCATAACTTATCCCTTATTTTGCAGAGATGCGAGGAGACTAACTCGTTCTTAATTGGAAAAAAATGTCAGTTCATGGATAGGGAAAGCATTGTACTAGGGCATAAAATTTCAACTCAAGGAATGGAAGTAGACCAAGCAAAAATTTTAGCCATTGAACAACTCCTACCTCCAACCAATATAAAGGTAGTTCATAGTTTTCTAGGCCATGCAGGCTTTTACCAAGGATTCATAAAAGATTTTTCAAAAATTTCTAAACCTTTATGTAATCTTCTTGCGAAAGACAATCCTTTTAATTTTGTTGAATCGTGCTTGCAGGCATTCAATAAATTGAAGGAGAAGTTGATTTCAGCTCTAATTTTGGTGATGCCTCAATGGGATTGACCATTCAAGATAGTGTGCAATGCTAGTGATAATGCTGTGGGAGTTATACTTGGATAGAAGCAAGATAAAGTCATTAGAGCCGTCTACTATGCAACCCACACCTTGGATGAAGCATCATGAAATTACTCTACATCTGAAAAGGAACTTCTGGTTGTGGTGTTTTGCATTGGATAAATTTTGGTCATATGTCATTGGTTCCAAAGTCATCGTGCACACTAATCATGTAGCCCGTCCAAAACCTGTTCGCAAAGAAGGATGCAAAGCCAAGGTTAATTCACTAGATTTTGTTGCTACGAGAATTTGGTGTGGAGATTCAAGATAAGAAGGGAATCGAGAATGTAGTAGCCGACCATCTATGTAGGCTGGAACAACAACTAGAAGCTAAAGAGTCTGTACATGAGAAGTTCCTAGATAAGCAACTCTTTGTGTTGAGTGAAAAATATCTGTGGTTCACAAACTTTGTGAACTACATTGCATGTGGAGCCTTGCCTCCCAACATTTAATGGCAAAAAAAGAAGAAATTCTTGCATGATGTCAAGGCCTCTCTATGGGATGAGCCTTTGCTATTCAAGATATGTGCTGATCAAATTATCCAGAGATGCAATCCACAAGAAGAAATGCAAAACATTTTGCTGAGCTGTCATTCGTCTCCGTATGAAGGCCATCACGATGCTGACAAGGCTGCTGCAAAAATTTTCCAGTTAGGCTTTTATTGCCCTACACTCTTCAAAGACAGCTACAAGTTTGTAAAAACTTGTGATAGCTGCCAACAAATGGGCAAAATTTCAAGAAGGCATGTATTACTACTAACAAATGTCCTTGAAGTGGAAATTTTTGATGTCTGGGGAATTGACTTTATAGGACCATTTCCGATGTCTTTTGGTTACTCATACATTTTGTTTGCAGTTAATTATGTTTCCAAGTGGGTGGAAGCAATAGCCATAGCAACCAATGATGCGAAGGTGGTATTGAAGTTTTTGCAAAAGAACATCTTTATGAGGTTCAGAACACCGCGAGCCATCATCAGTGATGAGGGATCACACTTTTGCAATGAATTATTCGACAATCTCCTCTTCAAATATGGTGTGAGACATAAAGTGGCACTCGCAAACTATCATCCACAAGCTAATGGGGAAGAGGAGGTGTCTAACTAAGAGATTAAGTAGATTCTAGAGAAAACCATTAGCATCAATCAAAAAGACTATTCTAGAAAGCTTGATGATGCACTATGGGCCTACAGAACAGCTTTCGAGACACCAATTGGGATGTCTCTGTACAAATTGGTTTTTGGGAAGACATGTCATCTTCTAGTTGAGCTAGAACATAAAGCATTTTGGGTTGTGAAAATATTGAATTTGAATTCTGAAATCTCAGGGAAGCAGAGGCTACTCCAACTCAATGAATTGGAAGAATTCAAAAATGAAGCTTATGAGAATGCACGGATCTACAAAGACTGAACCAAGAAGTGGCATGACAAGCTCATTTTGCAAAGGGAATTCTAACCAGGCCAACAAGTGCTACTTTTTAACTCTCAGTTCAAATTGTTCCCTGGAAAATTGAAGTCTAGGTGGTTTGGACCATTTACCATAGATAAGGTATTTCCTCATGGAGCAGTGGACCTGATAACCCAAGACAGGTGAACATTCTAAGTGAATGGGTGAAGGATCAAGCATTACTTTAATCATGAGTAGGCAAGCTGGAGTGGAGTTGTCACCCACTTCAAAGAAGAGCAGTGAAGAGAAGTACAGTTAAGTTGAGACCATAAACCAAGTCCTTCTTCAGAGGCAACCTAAGTCTTTTAGGAGTTATTTTCTTTCAATTTCCTTGAGTTATTTTAAATTAGTAATTTCCTTTGGCAATTCAATTTTAACTTCCTTTTTATAGTTACATTAAACTAGGTTAAGGCAATTCTTTGGAATCCACATTGACCAAGAAGACATCATGGTTTCACCCAAGTTAGCAAATTCATGAAATAGAGGAGGATTTGGAGCACCATATGCCATCCAGCAACATTGTGCCATAACAAAAAAATGTTGTGCCGCGGCACACTTTCATGCATCCAATTGAAAAACTTCATCCATCAACATTATGCCGTGGCACAAGAAACCCATACCGCTAAACACCTTCAACCATGCAATTGAAAAACTTCATCAAGCAACATTGTGTCACAGCATAAGAAACTCGTGCCATGGCACATCCTCAACCCTCCATTTGAAACACTTCAAGTCAACAACACTGTGCCCCGACACACAGACTCTACACGTGTGAGCACATTCCCACATATTAACTTATCTCCTCTTGTGCCATAACATAGCAAAGAGCTCCTCTTTTCCACCTCTTGTCCAACCCCAAAACCCTTAAAACCACAACTCTTGTCCAACCCCAAATCCATCAAAACTGTCACTTCCCCACCACCACAAATCACTCCAAACCACCTCTCATCTTCTTTTGGAGCTCAATGCACCACATCCTCTTCATCTTGCAAGGTTGGGAAAGCTAAGGGCTTCACATAAGTACCCTGTCAACTACCTATGACTCAAGAAGTTGATTTCTTCCTTGTTTGCTTGCAAAAAGAAAGGAGACTTTGGCTCTTTGGTCATTAGTGGAGAAGGGAAGCTTGTGCATTTAGGGTGTTTGATGAAATGTTTGTGGGAAGTGTGGGCACTTGTGGAAGATGATTTTCATAGCTGTTGTGTAGAGTGTTTGTGCTAGAAGAAACTGAGGATGGGTGCATTGTGAATTGGGGAAGAAAGTGTTGTTTGTGACCAAGCTTGTTGCCACATCTAAAGTGTTCGACAAAAGTCCTAAGCAAAAAGGCCTTTTCTATGTGTGAATGTGGGGAGCATTTCTACATTCCATTACATTGCTTGTTTATGCAACCAAGGAATCAAAGGTAGACAGGTTGTGAAAACCCATTGGAGTGGTGCTTGTCCAAGTGCTTGTGGACATTCTTCATTGAAGTGAGTATTATATCTAGTGGTCGCCATTGCATTATCATTGAACTACATTATTTCACATTCATTACATCTCACCATCCCTCAAAAGGGATAGAAAGCCACAACTACAGGTCCATCAAAAAGGCAATGAAGTGCAGATCTGGGGCCCCAAATCAAGCCTACATTTGTAAGTCTAAAGGCTGCAAAGAGGTACAAGACCTCCATTGTGAACAGAAAATGCATCAAAGAAGAAGGTATCCTCAACCCAATGCGAAGTATCCAAGGAACTATTAGCAAAAGGAATTGGGAGGATTTTGTCAAGTAGCCAAGCATAAATCTTGCTCCCATGGCACAAGAATTCTATGCCAATGCATAGGAACATCAAAATCTGAGGGCATTAGTGCGTGGAAAATGGGTTCCATTCAATAATGCCATAGTCAACAAACGATATCAACTGCCGGATATACATAAAGATGACTTCTCCAAACTATAGAATTAATGGGTAGATTATGATGCAATCATCAAAATATTAGCCAAACAAGGAACACAATGGAAAACATCGGGAGGTATAGTGAAGAGTTTCCCAAGTAGATGCCTGCACTCTCCAGTAAAAGTATGGCATTACTTCATCTCCGTAAGACTAATGTCATCAAACCATGTTTCTGGAGTTTAAGGAGATCGTGAACTATTGAACTTTGCCATTCAAACTGGGTTATCTATTAATGTCAGCAAAATCATTGAAGCTTCAATTTTGAGCATGGCACAAGTATCAACTCCCACAGATAGTTTTGCTCACCCCTCTCTCATTTATGATCTTTTCGACAAGCTGGAGTGCCAACTAGTTCATTCGAGAAAATTTAACATTCCAAACCTGCCATTTCCTCGAATATGATGAAGACATCAAGTACTAGCATTGCACAACTGAGCACCTCCCAACGGCCAGTGCAACCACCATCTGTAGATTATGTCTCAGCACTGTTATACTTGCATCTTAAAGTTCGCTAGATAGCCGATACTCTTACCAGACAGCTTGATTGGATGACTACTAGACATGATCTACAATATGAGCATTTACTACAATGCCACATGGCACTGGCATTAGAGTGTTCCATCCAGTTAGGGAATCCAATTTAGTTTCCTTCCTCTCCTACTTTTCCTACTTATCAACTAGAGGAAAATGCATCTACAACTCACAATAAAGATGGTGAAAATGATGATGAAGAGGATGAGGAAACAAAAGAAGATGATGAAGATAATGATGCTCTTGATGACGACTGAACCTCTCCAAGGAAGTCCTTGTGCTTTATATTTCATTTTACATTGAGGACAATGTCGCTTTTAAGTTTGGGAGGAGTCTTATTTTTGTGTTATGTTTTATGCTTTGTCAATCTGCTTTGTGTGTTTACCTAATTATGATCCTCTATGTTTAGCTAGCTCATGTATGATTGTTCAATAACTTTATTTAGTGTTTTACTTGAGGATGGTCATGTTTGTTTGACCTTTAGAAAAGTGTTTAAAGAAAAAGAAAAAAAATAATAAATTGTGTGTTGTGAATATTACTTTAGATCATCATAGAAAACCAATGATATATAAGAGGTATATAACAATGGATAGGATGAAAATTTCTAATATCATTATTGTTTATATTTTTGACCTAATCACTCATTTAAGTTGCTTTAGATTCACAAGTACACAAGATCACATAGCCATTCCTTTTTAACTCATTAAGTATTTAGCAATAGTTCAGGTAATGAAGCTTGACCTAAAGCTTGCATATTTCAGTTCAAACCCCAGGACTGTTTACAATTAATGTTTGAGACAAACATTAGATTCATCATGTATATGGGAGGATCACATATCATGAACTAAAAAGAAAATAATTTTGGGGGTGTGATAGTAATACAACCCAAGAATTGGGAAAATCACATTCCAAAGAATTCAAAAGAAGATAATTGTAAAGAATGTGATATTAATATAACCCCAAAAAATAAAATAAGATAAGAAGAAAAAAAAGCAAGTAAAACACCAGCTGCTAATCTATTATAGTGATGAGAATGCAAAATATTATATTTTATTCTCTTAATACTTAATCTTTTACACTTGTTTGATTCCTAAATATACTCATTATTCTTATATTTTGATTTAGGAGATAATTGGAGTGGTTATGTTTAAAAATAAGTCAATTGAGAAATTTTGGATAACTTTAAATGATGGCTTAAATTCTATTTTGGTCTATTCGAAGCCCCTGCGGTATGGATCATACGCCAAGTGACATGCTGAGGAGAAGCCAAAATCATCACCAGAGGCAGTAGACCAGCACTGCTGGTGCCCATCTAGCGCCGCCGACACTAATCCACTTCACACCACCACACAAATGGAGGCAGCAAGGTTGCATCGGTGGTGTGAATCCGGTGCTAGCAACGCCTGACTCCATTCCCAACTTTTCAAAACTTATGAAAATTGCAGATTTAGCACATTTTGACTTTGTATAAATAACAATTTCTTAAGGTTTTGGGGGTTCTTTTGCTAGGGTCTTGAGGGGGAATTTTTTGCGGCTTTTGACAGAGAATCTTCTTCTTCTCTCTTCTATTTTATTTTTCTTTGTGATTTTATGGCCTTGTGTGGCTAAACTCATATTTTTGTTTGAGGAGACAGAAGCCTTAGAAACAATATATTGTGAGATCTAATTTGATTTAATTGTTCAATTTATACTTTGATTATTGAATGTTCTTCTTTGTTCATGATTATGATTATTATATTTAATTGCTAGGAGATCTACTAGTTTATTATTCATTGCAATCTATTGCAAGATTGGATATCAAATCCATAATTGTTTGATCCCTCTAATTTGTGAAGCAACTAGGGTATAATAATTTGCTATTATTGCTATTATTAAATCTTAGGAAGAATAGTTGACTAAATTAGATGCAAGCACTGGTGCTTGTGTTGTTTAGCTTCACCAATCTCGACAAATTATAAGGCTGCTATTAAATTAAACCTTTAGCACTGGTCTGGGATTGTTTAGTGGTTAGGGTTAATTAGAATATTATTTTCTAATTAACTAGATTAAAGGAGAGAGGAAAAATAATTCCAATGGTGAATATTTAAAGTATGAATTGATTTATAATTGTATGAATGATCAGTTATGAGATTCTGATGGTAAATGTTGACTTGAACCAAGGTTTTCCTCTTTGATAGATTTTTTAATAACACTTTCTTCATTATATTCAAAACCCCCCTTTCTTGTTCACATTGCATAAAACTAATCTAGATACTCCTCATGGGATTGACCCTTATTCACACTACTATAGGTAATTTAATTGGAGTAAGGTTCTAAATTTGGTTGGCTACAACAATATATTAAATTTTTGGCCCTATTGCTGGGGAGGCATTCTAGTTGATTTTTATGCTTTTGTGATTTTTCCTATTTATTCTTGTTTTTATTTCTTTTTAGGGTCTATTAGATTTTTCTTGATTGTTTATGACTGCAACTTGATCTTCTAATCAAGGAAATTTGCAGTACGAACCAAAAATTGAAAGAACTTTGCACAGGTTAAGAAGTGAAGCTCAGAAGAATTCAGAAAAGGAAGAAGTCATAGTTGGAACTCAAACTTTGAAAGAGCTTGCCACACCTAATTTGGATCAACAACCCTTATACATAACTTTTCCTACTTTAGATTCTACTGTTAATTTTGAATTAAAATCTGGACTAATTCATCTCTTTCTCACTTTTCATGGTCCTGTAGGTGAAGATCCTTATAAGCATTTAAAGGAGTTTCATATGGTGTGCACAAGTATGAAATCAAAAGGGTTGACTGACGAGCAGATAAAACTGAGAGACTTTCCATTCTCTTTGAAGGATTTAGCTAAGGATTGGCTTTACTATCTACCATCTGGGAACATCATAACATGGAATGAGATGAAGAGGTTATTTTTGGAGAAATATTTTTCAGCTTCAAGGGCAATCAACATTAGGAAGGAAATTTGTGGTGTGAGACAGCATAATGGAGAATCCCTATATGAATATTGGGAGCATTTCAAGAAATTATGTGCATGTTGTCTCCATCATCAGATCAGTGAGCAGCTACTCATCTAGTATTTCTATGAGGGTCTTCTACCCACTGAAGGGAGTATGATTGATGCTGCTAGCGGAGGAGCTTTGGTGGATAAAACTCCTGCAGCTGTAAGGAACTTGATTGCAAACATGGCAGCTAACTCACAACAATTTGGCAATAGGCTTGATTATCTATCCGAGCTTGTCAATGAGGTAAGTATTTCTTTCCTTGAATAACAAATTTCAGGTCTAACTTCTCTTGTTTGTCAATTGGCTATAGGAAATATGCAGACAGTAAAAGCTTGTAGAATTTGTTCAATAGTAAGACATCCAACTGATGCATGCCCAACTTTTCAAAAGGAACCTATTGAGCAGGTGAACGCAATGGGTGGTTTCTCTGGACAACCACAAAGGAAGTATGATCCCTATTCAAACACATAAAATCTAGGATGGAGGGATCATCCCAATTTCAGTTATGGGAGCCCATAAGTAAATCAGCCTCTTACTCAAAATCACCCAAATTTTCATAGTATTAGTAGCCATACCCACTTACACAACCACAGGGATAAACGTCTAACTCTATTATGTCTTTAGAAGATATTGTTAAGTCTCTTGCCACTAACACTTTGCAATTTCAATAGAAGAAAAGGGCTAGCATTTAGAATTTGAAAAATTAGATAAGGGCTAGCATTCATAATTTAGAGAATCAAGTAAGTTAAATAGCTACCACAATCAATTGGCTGGAGACACAAAATTCAGGAAAATTGCCTTCTCAAACACTAGTGAACCCAAGAGAGAATGTTAGTGCAATTAATTTGAGGAGTGGTAAAGATATTGACATTCCAGCAAAAGCAATTCCTACACCAACAAAGTAAGAAAAAGGGAAAAGCATTGTAACAGACAAGGACCTTCCTAAGGATAATGAAGTAGCCAAACGGAAGTTTTCACCTCTTTCTAAATATAAGCCAATACCACCTTTTCCTAAGGCTTTAGTAGAATGTCACAAAATAAAGAACTATAAAGATTGCTATGAGACTTTTGTAAATGTGAGGTAAATATTCACTTTTTGATTCCATTAAAAAAGTACCTCGTTATGCTAAATTTCTAAAAGAAATATGTATAACAAAGAGGACACAAAAACTTCAGAGATATGAGAAGATGAGAGTAGGGGAGAATATTTCTGCAATTATTCAAAGAAAACTTCCTGCAAAGTGCAAAGATCTAGGTATGTTCACTATCCCTTGCATGATAGGTAACACTAAACTTGAGAAAGCCATGTTAGATTTAGGAGCTTTCATTAATGTTATGCCATATTCTTTGTATGAGTCTTTGAAACTTAGACCTTTGAATAATACTAGTGTTTTGATTCAATTAGTGATCTAATGCATATCTGAAAGGGCTAGTTGAGGATATTCTTGTGCAAGTAAATGATTTAATCTTCTCTGCTAATTTTTATGTGCTAGATATGGAGAACGGTAATCACACTACTCCCATTCTATTAGGAAGACCCTTCCTGAAGACATCCAAGACTAAAATAGATGTTCGCAGTGGTACACTTACCATGGAATTTGATGGTGAAATTGTTAAATTTAATATTTATGATGCCATAAGATATCTTGATGATGATGATCCTGTTTACTCCATTGATGTCATTGATTCTTGTGTAAAGGAAGTTTTTGAACTTGATGAAAAAGATGAATTGGAAGTTGCCATTAGCAAACATCTTAAGAAGGAGAATGAAGTACTACCTTTGAGTACTGATTTGCAGGAAACTATTGCAACATTGGATGACTTTCCAAAGTTATTAGAATCAAGTAATGATCCTTACATTGAGTTACCAGTTTCTAATAAGAGCCTTTTACCATCTGTTTTGCAGGCATCTACTCCACAGTTAAAGCCTCTTCCCAGTCACCTCAAGTATGTGTTCCTTGAAGATGGAAAAACCTTGCTTGTGATCATCTCCAGTGAACTCAGTGCATTACAAGAAGAAAGGCTTGTGCAGGTTCTAAAGAAGCATAAGAAGGCTATTGGTTCGATAATGAAAGATATTAAAGGAATTGACCCATCTACATGCATGCTTTGTTATTTCCAGTTTGCAATTGCTCCAGATTGAAGACAAATGTAGTGAGTTGAGCCAACGACTATAAACAAAAGTGCTGCTTGGAGGGTAACCCAAGGGGAGTTTATGTTTCTTTTTCTTATTACCTTCTTATTTCTATATTTCTTTTATGGTTATTTTTGCATCTTCTTTGCATTTAACCTTACATTGGGGACAATGTAAGTTTTAAGTGTGGGGGAGGGAATTTAGGTTTAGGTTTTTTTTTGTATTTTTATCTTTATTTTTATTTTTGAAAAAAAAATTATTGACAGAAAGTCAGTTTTACCCTTTGTTTTGGTGGTTTTTGATGATTTGAGGTTGAGTATGTCATGAGCAAGATTCAATTGAGCTTGAATAAATTCATAATATGATTGATAAAGTAATCTTCCAATTCGCAATTCCTCGGTTTAGTTATTTTTCTTAATAATGGTGATGACTAAATTTCATAGACAAAAGCTGATGAGATTTTGAGCCTTTAGAATAACACATTTATATCAATCTTATTCTTTTTCTTCATGAGAGATATTCTTCCATTGATTTATTTCTCTAGAACTTGCCTTGATTCTCTTTGAGATCACATTGATACATTCATGCATGAACATAATTAAGGCCTTCTTTGTTATTAACTACATGAGCCAAATAGCCTACCTTGTGAATAATTTTGCCTCTTGTTGAGCCCCTTTGAGCTTTATAGACTTTTATTGTGAACCTATGTTACAAGATTAAAACCCAAAAAAGTAATGTCTTTACCCAAGCCATCGAGCTAGTGGAGCATGAGTCATTATTGTGCCATGTATGGGCGTATAAGAAAGAAAGTGTGGGGGTGTCAAAATTTGTGGAATGGCTATAATTGGTGAAATAGAACATGTTGTTGTTCTTAAAAAAAAGTCTAACCAAAAGAAAAAGAGAAAAGAAAAGAAAAAGAAAATATCAAAATTTCAAGGGAAAGTGTTTGTTTATACATCATGTATTCAAAAGTGAAAGATGTTGAAGAAACAAATGATTGTACATGTCTTATATATTTGAGCTTGAGTTGATTTATTTGTGCTTCACTAGTTTCAATGGCTTTTGAGCTACATCTCTGAATATTTCTCACCTTTACCCTAAACCCCATTACAACCCATGAAAAGTCCTTATGATTCATGATATGCATGTGATCCTAGTGATGGATAATGAGAAGATATGCAAGTGTATGGTAGATCATTTCCATTAGAACGAATTTGAGTGAAACATATACCCTTCAATTACATAAGAGTAGAGTGTTTATTTCTGCAAGGGTTCTACTTATTTAGTTTAATCCACCTTTAAGAGAGAATACTTACTGAATGATTTTAGGTTATGTAAGAATGATTTGTTCATGATATAATATCAGTTTTGAAGAGTTTTGGTTATTCTTTATTTATGATAATTGCAACGTGATAATCTTTTGAGGGTGAGTGAATTTGAGTTTTGCTTGAAGATGAGCAAAAGTTAAGTGTGGGGGAATTTGATGAGAATGCAAAATATCATATTTTATTCTCTTAATACTTAATCTTTTACACTTGTTTGATTCCTAAATATACTCATTATTCTTATATTTTGATTTAGGAGACAATTCAAGTTGTTAAGTGCAAAAAGAAGTCAATTGAGGAATTTTTGATAACTTCAGATGATGGCTCAAATTCTATTTTGGTTGGTTTGAAGCCCCCGCAGTATGGATCGTACGCCAAATCACATGTTGAGGAGAAGCCAAAATCATCACTGGAGGCAATAGATTGGCATTGCCGGCGCTAATCCACTTCACACCACCACCTAAACACCTGAATGGAGACAGCAAGGTGGCACCAGCACTGCCCGACTCCGTTACCAACTTTTCAAAACTTACAAAAATTATAAATTTTGCATATTTTGACTTTGTATAAATAGTAGTTTCTTAGGGTTTTGGGTGGTTCTTTTGCTAGGGTTTTAAGGAGGACTTTTTGGCAGCTTTCGACATAGAATCTTCTTCTTCTCTCTTCTACTTTATTTTTCTTTGTGATTTTATGGCCCTATGTGGCTAAACTCTTATTCTTGGTTTAAGAAGAGAAAAGCTTTAGAATCAATATACCATGAGATCTAATTTGATTTAATTATTCAATTTATGCTTTGAGTATTGAATGTTCTTCTTTGTTCATGATTATGATTATTATGATTAATTGCTAAGAGATCTAATAGTTTATTGTTCATTGCAATCTTTTGCTCGATTAGATATCAAATTCATAATCGTTTGATCCCTATAATTTGCAAAGCAACTAGGGTTAAATAATTTGTTGTTGTTGCTATTATTAAATCTTAGGAAGAATATTTGACTAAATTAAATGCAACCGTTGGTGCTTATGTTATTTTGGCTTCACCAATTTCTACAAATCTTAAGGCTGCTATTAGATTAAACCTTTAGTGCTAGTCTAGGGTTGTTTAGTGGTTAGGGTTAATTAGAATATTATTTTCTAATTAACTATATTGAAGAAGAGATAGGAAAAATAATTCCAATGGTGATTATTTAAAGTATGAATTGATTTATAATTATATGAATGATCAGTTATGAGATTTTGATGGTGGACATTGACTTGAACCAAGGTTTTCTTCTTTGATAACACTTTCTTCATTATATTCAAAACCCTCCTTTCTTGTTCACATTGTATAAAACTAAGCTAGATACTCCTCATGGGATCAACCCTTATTCACACTACTATAGGTAATTTAATTGGAGTAAGGTTCTAAATTTGGTTACCTATAACAGTATACCATGTAGTCTCTCCTTTATGGTATGAGTTCGTAGAGTTTGCACTAAATATGTATTCCTTGGTCGCTGGAATGAAATTAAGGATGAAATGAGATAGATTGGAATGACTATATTGTTTGCACTTGCATTTGGAATCTAAGGTTGAGAGGATGGGGAATAAGTCAAAATGCTAGATATATATATATATACATATATATATATATATATGATACTTTGAAATTTTCTTCTTAACCATGTCAATCCTATTGAGGTGTGATCAGTGAATTTTATTCACTTACATTATCTATGTTTAAGCTTAATTATTTGCAAATCCTTGTTTCTTTTAGAAGAATTTCATATTTATTTGTTGGATTTTCTATGTGTCTAGAAGATGAACAAGAAGAGAAAATGGAAGTAAAAGTAGAAGCTTAAAAGATGGAAAAGAAGATTGATGCAAATGAGCTAAAAATCAAGCTGTGGAAGAGACATATAGTGCCTGCCCCCACCTAGTTCCACCGACACCAAAACTCACAACCACCATTAGTAGGCCAGCAAGGTGGTGCTGCCAGCACCAGCGGCGGCCCATAATTTTAGAATATTTTTTATTAAGTGCGTTGGTGGGGGTTTTTAAGGAGGAAGTTAGGGTTTTTGAGGGGTTCTTCACACTTTCATTTGGAAAGTTCTTTCTAAGGTTTTGAAGTGGACTTCTGGGAGTTTTTTCTTGTTGAGAAGAAGGAGAGATTACAAGTAAGAAAGAAGAAGGAGAGAAGATGTTCCTCATTGTGATCATGCTGTCAAAGGGAGTTGTTTTAGTTTTTCTTATGAACTAAATCTCTTTTTCTAGTTTGAAGATGTAACCATTTTTGATACTCTTTGTTATGGATCATTGGTGATTAATGGATATATGATCTTGTTTTATTTATGATGTTATTTGCAATGATGTTATTTATTTTATTGCTTGATCATCAATATTATGAGTTAGATTATTTATTCAAGCATGGTTAAGGTAAACACCATATGCTAAACCATGAGCTCCCTTGAATGAAAAGGATAAATGGTTAAGGTAGACACCATATGCTAAACCATGCAATTTTGGTCTTACGTTCTTAACTTTAAAGTGTTTTCACCCCCAATTATGCTACACACCATGGGTAATTGGAATGAGTAAAAATACTTGATTTAAACCCACACACCTAATGGTGATAATCTTACTTTTGAAAGAATGAACCCAAGTGAGGCATTGACTCCAACATTCTATTAGCAAAGGGGTATCATCTAGTGGTGAAATTGGATCCTTAAACCTTTATATCTTGCTAATCTCCCTGGATTATTTTTAGTCATTGATTTTCTTGCATTCCATTAAGTTTTTTAAATTTTGAAATTATACCAAACATTATTCCATGTTTATTTAGTCACAAATACATGCTCTTTAAGACTAGAAAAGTTTAGTAACTAAAATTAATTAAGTTGGTTTGACTATTCTCTGTGGGATCGACCTTGGCATTGCACATTATACTGCAATATGTTCGTACCCTTGCAAGGAATTATAATTTGAACCATCAAGTTTTTGGTGCCATTACTAGGGAATGGTTCCAAATTGATTTGATTAAGATTAGTTACATTCTTTCTTTTGTTCTTGTGTATAATGGTATATAAGATTATTTTTAATTGTTTCCTTCTTTTCATTATAGTATTATGAATGCACAAAAAGAGATCTCTAAATCCTACTATGTTTCCATTAAATAATCATTCTGACAAAGTGGAAATTGAAACAAAGATTTTAAGTGAAGGAGAAGAAGAACACATGGCTGAAATGTGGAGAACCGAGTGGCTCAGCAAGCGCAACAAGCACAACAAGCTCAACAGGTGCAATAATTAATGAAAGAGTTTATATGCTCTACTATAGGGATTTCAATGTCATGCATTGTGTTAGAGAGGATGCTAGAAATTATGACTTGAAACATCTTTATTTTAACATGCTTCCATCATTTCATGGGATAGCTTTAGAGGATCCATTGACTTTCATGCATGATTTCTATGCAACCATCCAAATATTTCCATTGCAGGGGCTAACAGAAGATCAGCTACGTATGAGATATTTTTCATATACTCTTAAAGATGCAGCCAAGAAATGGTTTATGACAGTAGCTTCTAGCTCATTAACAACTTGGGGAGCAATTTATAATAAGTTCATTGAAAAATTCTATTCTCATGCTGAAATTGCTGAATTGAGAAGCGAGATAGCTACTTTCTCTCAATTGTATAGTGAAGCTTTCCATGAGGCTTGGGAAAGGTTTAAAGCAATTTTTGTTCAATGCCCTCATCATAGATATCCACTCGAGTTGATTAACCAATTTTTTTATGATGGACTGACACAACCATGCCAAGCTATGGTTGACAATGCTGCAGGTGGAGCCATAGGAGAAAAGACTCTGGAAGAAACTTATGAGATATATGAGTTGTTGGGAGCAAATTCTCAATAGAAAAGTGTAAGAGGTAGATTTAGGCAAATTTATGAAGTGAATTCTAATTCTGGTTTATTAATGTAGACATTAGAGATAGCTAAGCAAATGAAGGCAATGTGCTCTATGATGGTGCACTTGAAGCAACCACAACTTACTCCAGCAGAGGTTTGTTCTCTTTGTGGTAATTCAAGACATTCACCTAATGTTTACCCTTCAAATGAACATTTTGTAGGTGATGCTGAGTAAGATAATGCAATTCTATAAGTAGAGGCCACAGAATGACCCTTACTCAAACACTTACAATCCTGGTTGGAGAAATCATCCTAATTTCGCTTGGAATTATAAAAGAAATCAGAACTAAGCTGGAACAATGTTTCAACCACAACTGAAGAAGCCTATGCTTAAAGAAACCATGTAGAGTTTCATTCAAACAACACAAACCCAGTTCCAGAATAATGCAACCAAATTCCAAGACATTGATTCTAGATTCCACAACATGAAAGCATACATGGAAAAGATAAAAACTCAGTTAGGAAAAATTATAGAAGCAGTATAGAGCCACACACTTGGGATGTTTCCTAGCCAACCTAAGCAAACAAAAGCAATAACAATACTGAGGAGTGGAAAGGTAATTGATAATAATGTTGGAGAAGAAACTGATAGTTCAATTATTTTTGCAGGAATGGAGAAAGGCAAGAAAAATATTAAGGAGGAAGGACACCCAGAGAAGGTAGTGTTTCTAGTTGTTGACCATCCTATCAACTATAAAACAACCCCACCGTATGATCCTATTGTCCTTTTTCTGGGAAGGTTGAAACAGAGTAAATTTGATAAATCATTTTCTAACATTTATGATATCCTTTCCAAAGTTAATGTCAATTTGCCTTTACTTGATATGATAAAGAATATGCCTGCTTATGATAAATTTTTGAAGGAACTAAACACAAGGAAGCGTAAGTATGAGCCACATGAGAAAGTTCTAGTTTCAGAGGTAACTAGTGCAATTTTACAGACAAACCTTCCCCCAAAACTCAAGGATCCAGGTAGTTTCAATATTGCAATCACTATTAGAGGGACAAACCAGGTAAAGGCAATGCTAGATTTAGGTGCAAGCATTAATTTGATGCCTTATGGATTAGGAGAATTGAAACCCATAATAATGTCTCTACAACTTGTAGATAGATCAGTTAAATATCCTAGAGGCATTGTATAGGACATTCTTGAGCATATTGATAAACTAATTATTTCGATAGATTTTATTATGCTTGACATGGAAAGGCAAATGATGCCAGAAAGAGAAGTGCCTAGTCTTTTAGGACGCCCTTTCATGGCAACCACTAAGACAACCATAGATGTGCAGAATGGGAAGTTGAAGATGACTGTCTTAGATGAAATTGTGGAATTGTGTATTTATAATTCCTTATCACTACCTCTAGATCCTAGTGGATGTTTTCAAGTTGATGAATTGGACTCAATTATTTTATCAACGTTTGTGCAAGACGAGATAACTAATAAGTTAGAATTGGTGCTCATTGCAGATGGACTTGAGGAGGATAAAGAGATAATGAATTTGAAAGTTGAACTTGATAGAGCAGAGTAAGTCAAGGAAGGAGAAATTTCTAATGAAAGGTTATCACATGTAAACCCAGAAGTAGAAAAACCATCTATTACATCACCCTTATTAGAATTGAAGCAATTACCTCATAACTTAAAGTATGTATTTCTTGGTGAAAATAATACTTTTTCAATGATTATTGCTTCTCACTTGTTTGTTGATGAACAAATTAAGCTAACAAATATGTTGAAAGAGCATAAAGGTTGTGACAACCCAAACTTTTGTAAGTATAATTTTTAATTATAATAAAATTTTTGGTAATTGGTGGTCCTAAATAATTCAAAATTTAATATAATTTTTGGTATTTTTGGTAATTTTATCTTTCTAGAGTAGTTTTAGTATTTTGACTATAACTTCTTCATACAACTCATAATTGGGTGATCCTTTTTGTAGTATTCAGATAATTTCAAGAAGTATAACTTTTGTGTTGACTAAATTTCCTAATTAAGCTTATATTTTGAGTCATGGGTCCCACAAAGTGATGCCTCTTGAATTGGAGATGGTGGTAGTATTTTGGCTATAACATTTTCTTGAGAAATCATAATTTAGTGATTTTTGATTCATTGAAAAATTCACAACAAAGGCTACAACTTTTTGTTTACCACTTTTGATGAATCAGCCCCCATATGTGCCAAACATTTGAGACAAGTGACATTTATTACAATGACATGTGTGTTTAGTTAAAAATTAGATTTTTTTGAAATTCTTGAATGCTAATTAATGATCAAATTGCTACCTAATTTAGGTGTGACTAAAAGTGTATATATAGTTGTTGAATGTGATGATTTAATTATACAAAAAAATGGTTTATATGGGACATGGATTATGGCGTATTAATTAGCATATTATCATCCAAAATTAGAAGTTGATAATTTAGTTGTTGGCCAATTTTGATTACTATTGATTATAGAAAATTATGTTAAACACGTCTATAGATTAGTGAATTATTAATACATGAATATAAGTATATTATATATTTTATAACTATACAAATTATAACAAAAATTAATTTTAAAATCTAATATAAAATCATTATGTATTGAAGAATAAGGTGTTTAATGGTTGAGATTTAAAGTTATGCAGTTGATATATTTTGCTCTCCAATATTGGGCTAAAATTGAAAATTTATTTGAAGATGATATGGGAGGTTTTTGCAAGATCTAAACCATTAAATATTTTTCTCATGTGATTATTCATCTAGGGTATTAAGTTATGGTGAAATAAGTTTTTTTATATGATAAAAGGTGCATTTATATAATATAAAATTTTATCACTAAATTGGGCATATTGGTATGTTTAATGGGCAGTTATGTGAGTTGCGCAATTTGGTGTTTACACACGTAGCTTTTATCTTCTTAGTTAAGTTGAATGCAACTTTAAACCTAATTCAATTTTTAAGCTAGAGCTCTTCTCCTCCCCTCCTAGATCCCAAATAGTAGCGGCAACCCATCTCCTTTCCATAGACATGAACAACAACTAGAAGGGAGATTAAAGAGCAAATTCCATCCCCGATCGCACGGACAACAAAGTTGTTGGCATCTTCATCATTAGATTCACATCCAGCAGGTAAGGAAGATTATTTTGATGAAAACAAATGGGTTTTGTTAATTTAATTAGTTTGGGTAGCATGTTAATGGGAGATATCAATCATGGGATTATATTATATGCATTATTTATGTGTCATCTTACATAGAACTTGTATTGGAATGGGAATTATAGAAATCATGGGCTGTTTAGGTTACATAGATCATATGAGGAATGATTTAAATATTTAATTTTAATAAATGCATTTAATTAGGTTAATGATGGTGAGACTTTTAATTGAAATAGATGAGAATACATTGCATGATGTAAAGCACTCACTAGAGGAGGATTTAATCAAGTATAAGGGGTTGTTTTGTAAACTATATATATGACCAATTTGTAATTTAGTGAACATGGATATGAGAGTGATTGTACCCCTAAAAGAAGAAGATTAAAGTGCAGAAACCTTGAATTGATGAATGGGAGTGAAAAACCCTAATTTTTGGCTTGTGTTAAGTCATGGAATAGAAAGACATATTAAATTATATATTGAGATTATGTAACTCATTAAAAATGTATTTTGATGACAATGTATGGTGTGAGACTTGAATTTCAAGTGGTTATTGGTTGGTTATGTCGCACAGAAGGAAGAAATCCTGATTTGTGAAGAATAGAGGTAAGTAGGTTTCTTACCAAATTTTGTGTGATTGAGTATATTACCATATGCATTTGTTGTTTTGAATAGATTGTTACTTATTTTGTTGAGATTACTTTTTTCATGTAATGTGATGTGTGAGTATGACATGGCAGTAAAGTTCATGTGGATGTATGTATGACATGCGTGATGAGCCTGTGTGGCCATGGTGTTGCCTGTAAGGTGTATTGATAGCCTATGTGGCTATAGTGTTGCCTTTGTGGCATATGGATGGTCTGTGTGGCCAATAGATTGCCTGTGTGGTTAAGTAGTAGCCTTTATGGCACTAGATACATTACATTTATATGTTTAATTGCTTATGAGCATGCTTGGATTGAGTGAAATATGATTGCACTGGCATGTGTTGGTTTGTGCGACTTTATGCATGATTTACAAGGTTTTACCATTTTTTCCCTACTTACTAAGTTTTCTAGGACTCACCCTTTTTTTATGTTTTAGATGCTAGGCATGATAGAGGAGCCCAACTAGGGGTTGGTGCCTAAAATGGGAACTAGCGATGATGGAGTGACATTCTTTTTTAAACTATTATTATCTATTGAAGAGAGATTATAGTGTATTATGTGACTTGTCATTTATTGATTCATTATTGGTGGATGATGTATAAGAAGAGGTTTAACTTTTCATTATTCATTGATTATTGATTCTTAGCTATTTTCATGCCATAAGACTACTAGTTGGTCCATGAGACTGTGGATGTATATGGTGTACATGGATGATCAAATGTATGTATAAGTTTGGAAACCCTCATATTTCAGGGGAGACTCTACCAAATTTTTGGCAAGATCTTTCTCTAAAATATAAGTAAGTATCTCCCTAAATTTAAGGGTGTTACAATGGGGCTATAAGGTGGACCTTAGCAAACATTAAGGGAATTAGCCCCACTATGTGCATGCACAAAATTTTGTTAAAAGTTGATACAAAGACTTCCAAAGAAACTCAGAGGAAACTTAACCCTCATACAAAGAAAGTTGTGAGATTAGAGGTGATCAAATTGTTGGATGCAATTATTATCTACCTGATCTCTAATAGCAAATGGGTAAGTCTAGTGCATGTGGTGCCAAAGAAGTTTGGTATTTCTGTTGTAAAAAATGACAATGATGAATTGGTTCCAATGCGAATGACTACAAGGTAGCGGATGTGCATTGGCTATTAAAAAACTCAATGTAGCCACAAGAAAGAATCACTTTCCCCTTTCTTTTATTGATCAGATACTTGAAAGGTTGATGCTTACTACTATTTTTTGGATGGTTTTTCAAGTTATAATCAAGTTGCAATTGCGCTAGAAGATCAAGAAAAAACTACTTTTACCTGTCCATTTGGAACTTTTGCATATCGGGGGATGTCATTTGGTTAGTGCAATGCCCCTACTACTTTTCAAAGGTGTAGGATGTCCATCTTTTTTGATATGATTGAAAAGTTTATTGACGTGTTTATGGATAATTTTTTTTTGTTTTTGGAGACTCATTTGATAATTGCCTTCATAACTTACGATTAGTGCTTAGAAGATGTATGGAAATGAATTTGACACTAAGTTGAGAGAAATGTCACATTTAGTGAAGCAGGAAATTGTGCTTAGGCATATTATTTCAAGTAAAGGAATTGAAGTAGATAAGGCAAAATTAAATTAATTGCAAAGTTTCCACCACCAATTTCAATCAAGGGAGTTTGAAGCTTTCTTGGTCATGCAGGTTATTATCAATGGTTTATTAAAGATTGCTCAAAAATTTCCAGATCGCTCTATAACTTGCTATCTAATGATGTAACTTTCTATTTTGATAAGGAGTGCCTTGTAGCCTTCAATACTTTGAAAGAAAATTTGACATTGACTCCTATTCTAGCAATTCCTAATTGGTCTCTTCCATTTGAACTAATGTGTGATGCATCAGACTTTGCTATCGGTGCTATCTTAGGATAGAGAGTAGATAAGTTACCTCATGTTATTCATTATGCAAGTAGGACTCTAAACGACACAATTGAACTATTCTACCACTGAAAAAGAATTGCTTGCTATTGTGTTTGCTTTGGAAAAATTTTATTCTTACTTGATTGGTTTAAAGGTAATTGTTTATTCAGATCATGCTGCACTAAGATATTTGCTAACAAAGAAAGATATCAAGCCCAGGTTGATTAGGTGGATTTTATTATTGTAAGAGTTCGATCTAATAATCAAGGACAAGAAGGGCTATGAGGATGTTGCAGCAGATCATCTGTCCAAGCTGGTGGAAGGAACTGACTTCGATTAAGAAAGAGGAAAGGAAAACATTCTTATCAATGAGATCTTTCCTGATGAGCAATTGTATTCTATGAAAGGGAGTGAACCTTGGTACGTTGATATTGTAAATTACTTGGTTAAAGGAATTTTTAATTCTTAGTTCAATTCACATGACCCAGTCATGTTCAAAATATACCCAAACCAAATTGTTGCATTTTGGAAGATGAGTAGCAGAGTTTTCTAAGACATTGCAACACATTTAGTTGTGGAGAGCATTTTGGAGGGAAGAAAACTGCTCTCAAAGTCTTTCAATTTGGATTTTATTGGCCAAAAATTTTTAAGGATGCTCATGCTTTTTGTGCTATGTGTGAAAAATGCTATAGAACAGGAAACATTTGAAAGAGAGATGAGATGCCAATTATAGGTAACCTTATTATTGAACTTTTTGATGTATGGGGCATTGATTTCATGGGTCCATTCCCACCATCCAATGGAAATCTGTATATTTTGCTTGTTGTGGATTATCTGTCCATGTGGATTAAATCTATGGCCACTAACACTAATGATGCTAATGTTGTGCTGATATTTTTGAAAGATAGGATTTTTTACAGGTTTGGCACTCCAAGAGCAACCATAGTGAAAGGGAAACTCATTTCTGCAATATGATTTTTGCAACACTGTTAAAAAAGTATAACATCACTCACAGGGTCGCAACACCTTATCATCCACAAATGTCGAGGCAAGTAGAAGTCAGCAATAGATAGATAAAAGCAATTCTAGAAAGGACAGTAAACACTTCAAGGAAAGACTAGTCAATAAAGCTGAACAATGCCTTGTGGGCATATAGGACTACTTTCAAGACCCTAATCGGAATGAGTCCATACAGACTTATTTTTGGGAAAGCCTGCCATTTACCTTTTGAGTTAGAGCATAAGGCCTACTGGGCTATTAAACATCTGAATTATGATATGAAAAAGGCAAGAGAGCAAAGAAAACTTTAGCTTCATGAACTCAAGGAGCTAAAGAATGAGGCATATGAGAATGCCAAGATTGACAAGGAGCGAACCAAGAAATATCACGATGAAGTCATTCATAAATGGTATATTAAGCCTGGAATGGATGTTGTGCTTTATGACTCGTGTTTGCATTTGTTTCCAAGAAAGTTGAAATCATGTTGGGTCAGTCCATTCCATGTCACACAAGTATTTCCTCATGAAGCAATTGAATTGAAGAATCCAAAAGGCTAGAGCATTTTCAAAGTTAATGGGCATCGTGTGAAGAAATACAACAGAGAGGACATGCTAATGCAACTGAATGAAGTGTGGGAAATTGAAAATTTGTAGAAAAAGGGAGTTCATCTTGCTCATATGTTAAATAAAGCACTTCTTGGGGGGAATTGATAGATATGCATGGAGAATTGACAAAAATTATGTTGGGAAGTAGCAACATGGTGCCTTCAGTGCCCATTCTGGCACCTTCAATGCTAGAAAATTAAAGGAAGCAAGGGGAGGCAGCAAGCGGGCACCGCCAACACTGGACATTTCAAAAAACAAAAAAAAAAAATTGCTTAGCGAGGCTAGAAGGGCAGTGCCAGCATTCGAGCACTTAAATCCCAAACACACACGCGGACATCCCATTCCCTTCCCACCCCCTTTTTTCAAGTAAGCTTTCTCTCCACTTTCCGCTTCTCTCTAAAACCCTTCCTCACGACCCTAAATACCATTCCATTATCCCAAAAACCAAGGATTAACGCCCAAAATATTCTCTCTTCCATCTCCCTCCTTGGATTCATCTCACCTATTACACTATTCATCTTCTTCTTCACCATTTTTTCAAGTTGAGTTTACAACTTTGTGCACATCTCTTGAAATCACAAGTAAGTTAATTAGTTCAACTCAATCCTTTTTCTATTGATATTCTTGTTGAAGCATTTTGCTTTTGTGGTGGTTTGAGAAGATTTGGAGTTGAGTTTTTGTGTATGGAGCTTTGTTGGCTTTATGCACATCAAGTGTTTGATGAATTGCTTGAGCTAGGTTGTGTGTGGTTTTTGTTGGGCACAAGTTGCAAGATTGTATGTGATAGAAGGAGGTGTATGTTGAATTTGAATTGTAGGAACTATCAAGGCATTCATTGAGAAATTCCAATGTACATTGCTACATGTTTGATGAAATGCCTTGGTGAAGAAAGAGACCTTTTTCTTATGGTGTAAGCATATATTCTTGATAGTGCTTGTCGTTCTTTTAAAGTTAAGTGAAGTAGTGTGGTTTATTCAATAGGAAGCTTGGTAGAGTTGCTTTATTTTGATTGCCCAAGTTGTTGTGCTACTACTTTCTTTATATTTGGGTTTGTCACAATGCCTCCAAGGAAATCTACTTATGTCAGACCCTCAAGGAAGAGGCAAACAAGAGAGCCTGATTCACCACCTGAACCCCCATTATTTAATGACCAAGTTGAAGACATCTTCAAAAACACTCTAGTGAGCAGGGAGGTATAAGAGAAAGGGGCTTCAACACAACTTATAGTGATATAGTCGATCTTATTCAAGATTAGCATTGGATGCACTTTACAGCTCAGCCGGAAGTGGTAGTGGTGCCACTGGTTAGATAGTTTTATGCCAATGCCCAAGAACAGTTCAAAGCAAACTCGATAGAGCTTAAAGCACTAGTGAGATGGTCCCTTTTGACAGAATAGCTATCAACCAAGTTTATGTACTAGATGACATTAAAGAAGATGACTACTTAGTTTGGATTGAGCAAGGACTTGACTATGCAATCATATATTACCTTGCTTAATCAAGCAAAAAATGGAAAAATCAGAATAATAAGGTAATAAGTTTTCCAAGAGGGCATTTGGAGGTAACAAGTAAGGCAAGACACTATTTCATTTCAGCAAAAATGTTGCCTTCCAACCATTTATTTGATGTTATAAGGGAGTGAGCTCTTCTCAACTATGCTATTCATACCGGGTTGTCCATTGATGTGAGCCAAGTGATCGAGCACTCCATCATCTCATTCATCACAGTGAGGCTCATAAGTGGACTAGAACACCCTTCACTCATTTACTGGTTGTGTCTTATGGTTGGAGTTCCTACCATTGCTAAAGAGGACCTTCACAACTTCTTTCGGTAATCAATGATTCAGCTATGGAAACATTTGAGAAGACAGCCCATAAAAGTGCATGAGTGAATCCTTCACCTTCACCCCCAAGCTCTCCTCATCACAGACCCACAAGAAAAGCCTCTTCAAAAGAACACTCCCTTGCTAATTTGCAAACACACATAGTGGGAGTTCAATCTTATTAAAGGCAAATGATGAAGGACCAATGAAAATTGCTCACATATATGGTGGATCACAACAACGCTCTTACTTCCATGATCCAGATTTGTAATATATCACTAGGCGAAAGCTCCATTGACTTCCCCACTCCTCCAACATTTCATGATCTACCAAAAGAATCTTTGAGTTGGGTAGAAGGCAAAAGCTCAGACAAGTGATCCATCCATTTCAGGGAAGTCCTTGTTTTCCATTGCTTTATTCCACATTGAGGACAATATTATGTTCAAGTTTGGGAGTATTAGCATGTTGTTTATGGATGTATTTGTCTAAGTTTGGGGTTTGTTATAGTTTGTCTAGTTTATGTGTTGTGTGTTTAGTTGATTTATCTAGTTTGGATAGTTTATAGTTATGTTTGAATCTCTAGGTTGAGTTCTTTATTTGATTGAGTTTTGTGTTTTGAACAATGATCAAGGTCATCATATAAAACCAATGACATATATATGACATTTGACAATAGCCCAAGTTAAGTTGAAAATGATAGAAATCACTATTGTCTACAATGCTTGACTTGATCTTTTGTCTAATTTTGTATAGATCCCTTATACTTATTAATCACATTAACTTAGCCATTGCTTTTGAAATCTTTGAATGCTTGGCATAATTTTAGGAAAATAAGTATGCATTGTTCAATTTGAATTCTAGAATGTATTGTGACTATGTTGAGACAAGCATTAGCTGAGAAAAAAGAAAACAAGAGTAAATACTCATTGTTAATAGGGGGGATCGCATCTCTATGAATGGGAAAAAAAGCAAGTTTGGGAGTGTGATAGTAATACAACCCAACTAATGGGAAGGGGGGGGGGGATTGCATCTCTATGAATTAGAAAGAAAACAAGTTTGGGGGTGTGCTAGTAATACAACCCACCAAGTAATAAGGGGGATCACATTCAAAAAAAATGTGAGGAATGTGATAGTAATAGAGCCCAAAAAAGTATCAAATGCTCATCTAAAAGTAGCCTCTTTCATTTAATTTGCAAATTCTCAGGGTTGCATTGAACATGTAGTACTCAATTAATTGAATGAATGTAATGTGAAAAGATGTAGATTGAAATGGCTATAATTTTTGCACATGCACTTGGAATCTAAGGTGGAAAGGAAAAGTCTCGCATTAAAAATTGAAAATATGTGATATTTTGATAGTTCTTCTTAACTATGCTTATATTATGGAGGTTGTTGATTAATGACTGAGATCAATGTTTATTATGTCCTTTGTGAGTTTGTATGTTATTACTATGTTATAGTTATGTCCTTTGCATTTTTGTGTTTTTATTTTGCACAAGGATGAGCAAATAAGTAAGTTTTGGGATATTTGATGAGTGAATTTTATTCACTTACATTATCTATGTTTAAGTTTAATTATTTGTGAATCCTTGTTTCTTTTAGAAGAATTTCATATTTATTTGTTGGATTTTCTAGATGTCTAGAAGATGGAAAAGAAGAGAAAATGGTTGGAAAAGTAGAAGTTCAAAAGATGGAAAAGAAGACTAATGCAAATGCACTAAAAATCATGTTGTGGAGGAGACATCTAGCCGAGGCCATCGGTGCCAGAACCCACGACCACCATCAGCCAGCCAACAAGGTGGCACCAGCAACGACCCATAATTTTATAATTTTTTATTAAGCACGTAGCTGGGGGTTTTTAATGAGGAAGTTAGGATTTTTGAGGGGTTCTTTTCACTTCTGTTTGGAGAGTTCTTTTTGAGAATTGGAGGCAGACTTCTTGGAGTTTTTTCTTGTGGAGAAGAACTAGAGATTGCAAGTAAAAAATAAGAAGGAGAGAAAATGTTCTTCATTGTGATCATCTTGTGAAAGGGAGTTATTTTTGTTTTTATTATGAACTAAATCTCTTTTTCTAGGGTGAAGATGTAACCATTTTTGATATTCTTTGTTATGGATCATTGGTTATTAATGGCTATATGATCTTGTTTCATTCATGATGTTGTTTGCAATGATTTAATTTATTTTATTGCTTAATCATCAATATTATAAGTTAGATTATTTATTTAAGCATGGTTAACGTAGGCACCATATGCTAAACCCTAAGCTCCCTTGAATGAAAAGGATAGATGGTTAAGGTAGGCACCATATGCTAAACCATGTTATTTTGGTTCTTATGTTCTTGAGCTAAAAGGGTTTTTAACTCAATTATGCTACACACCATAGGTATTTGGAATGAGTAAAAATACTTAATTTAAACCCACACACCTAATAGTAAAAATCTTAGTTTTGAAGAAACAAACCCAGTGAGGCATTGAATTCAATATTCTATTAGCAAAGGGGTATCATCCAGTATTAAAATCAGACCCCTAGACCTTTGCATCTTGCTAATCTCCCTACATTATTTTTAGTCATTGATTTACTTGCATTTCATTAAGTTTTTTTTAAATTCTGAAATTATACCAAACATTATTCCATGTTTATTTAGTTATAAATTCATGCTCTTTAAGACTAGGAAAGTTTTGTAATGAAAATCAATTAAGTTGGTTTTACTATTCTTTGTGGGATTGACCCTTGCATTACACACTATATTGCTATACATTCGTAGACTTGCGAGAAATTATAATTTGAACCATAAAGTTGTTTATATGATGAATCTGATTGATGTGTTGTGTTGTGTTGTGTGTTTGGTTCATGTTGTGTTGTTTTTCTTGAAGACAAGCAAAGTTATAAGTTTGGGAGTATTTGATTAGTAAATATTATTCGCTTATATCACTCCTTTTCAAGCTAACTCTTAGTTTGTTCTTAAGTTGTTTTTAATCAATTTGAGGTGTTTATTTTTGTGTTTGTTTGTAGGTATACAACTTCAAAAAGGATGGAGAAAGTACAAGGAATGAAATGAAGTATAAAAAATTACAAAAGCTTGGACAACAAGTCTGTGTTGCAACACGGGAAGACTATGCTGCGGTAAAGAACCATAGCTTGTTTGAAGATGCAATCAGCAAGTTTGTGGGCACTGAAACAGAGTGGAGACAAACAAGTTCAGTCAGCAAGTCTTTATCGCAACACAAGAAAGTTGTGCTACGACATAGGTCCAAGGAAGAGGTAAAGTGGCAAAGCAAAAAGTTTATGCCGCAGCATAGGTCTTGAGATAGGATTTTCGATTTTTTGCAATGGCTTGGATACAGCTCTAGATTTTCTGTGATTGCTTGGAAACATTTTAATAAGACAAATATTCAAAGAAGTATAAAAAAAAAAGAGAAGTCACCCTTGATCTTATCTTAAAGTGTAGAGGGGATGTTTGTGGAGACTCTTAGAGAGCTTTTGGAGAGGAAGAAACTTCAAGTTAAAAATCAAGCTAAGCACCGTCAAGAAGAGTTTGCTACCATTTCAATCCTTGTTCCTTTAGTGTTTTCCACCATATTCATCATTTGTAACTTGGATTAAAGTTGGAATCAGAATTTTGGTAATGTTATATGAATGTTTTATGGATTCTTATTTCATTATGAGTAGCTAAACTCCTCCTTGTAGAGGGGAGATGGATCTTGTGCTGACATTATGGTGTGATTAATGAGTTATATGATTGGGATTTCTTGTTGGTTTATTTGTGATGCCTTAATTTTAATGCTTTCAATTTATTTATCATTTATTAAATGAATATATATTTGGGATTTGACACTCATGAGAGGTAATCTTGAATACAATCCAGGCATCATAAGATGGGTAGATGAATCAGGAGGGCTCCTAGGTTCTATGAGATCATTCAAAAGAATTACAAAGTGTAATGCATTCTTTTACTTCCAATTTTTATAGGGATATCGAAATTGGATTGTAGAGAGTAGATACTTAGCACCCAGGAGAGGGAGTTAAGTGAATTATTATTCTTGATTTATAAACCCATAGAACGATCAATGTATAATGAGTTAAAAGCACCATGATAATGCACAAGTGAAGTCGATCCTCTAGAGCTTCTTTAGCTTGAATTCTTCCATTTGAAAGCTTGTCTATTTATACTTTTTAGTTAAATTCACGTCACTTGATTTTTCAAATAAAATCAGGATTATTCACTAAAATGGATAGTAATTAATTGGAATATACAATCCATGTGGAGACGATACTTTCTCACTGTTATACTACAAAACTTGACGTCGTGCACTTGTGGTTAGTTTATAGCAAATAGGCACTACCATGCTTCACTATGCTACTTGAATCATAGCAATTATATGCCCACAACCATAGGCATCATCGAGTCATCTTTGTGCTATCTCAACACTATCACTCTCATTTCATATCAATATCCTCTATACAATATCATAACCATTCATATGCCCTCCCTGTCTTTCCTCATGCCTTCATATTACTCTAATGTTCTCTCATTTTCCTTATAAGTTTTTGAAGTCATCTTAGGCATGTCATTTCCTATCTCCTCTTGACATCGCCATCATGATCTCAAAACTTAGTGCTATCACACAGATTAGTTGGACTTATCACACAAATAAGTAACTAGGCTTTGATACCATTCTATAATGCCTCGCCCTGGGGGCTTATGCATTTAATCATTACCCTATATTTTCACCATTTCTAAGGCAAATTCTGCAAAAATCCGGCAAAGTCTACTTTAAATTATAAAAATTTACACTTGGAATACATATATTAAATCACATGAAATTTACATTTCATGAATTACAAGACAACATTTCAATCTAACACACCCACACCCATACCCACAGCTCTACCCAAGATCGAAACTATATCATGATGGCAATATACATCACTAAAATTATATAGATCCATATACAATATTATCAATAATTCATATGACATGTCAATACTTTTCATTATACATCATTTGAAATCACAAATGATATAGGATATAATACATTATGAAATTTCAATTATACAAACACAATGGAAAGCAACTCCAATTCATCATACCACAAGAAAATATCTTTAACTCTTGCTCATCAATTCCAACCCACAGTTAAAATTCTCTACCTATCCTATTAACTAAAAAAATAGAATAAGAAGGTATGCGTTTGGGTAACTCAGTAAGTGGGCATGGTTAGAACACAATAATCATTCAGAAATCACATTTTCTAGACCAAAACATGAATACAAGATATTAAAGAAATCACAGCATAAATATATATCTAGAATGCCCTGCAAGCACCTCACATCACCTCATTTCTATCATACTACTAGTTCCAATACAAACCACGGAATGCTTGGCATTCCATCCATATAGACATTTATTCAAAATAATCCTTATTGGCATGGCCATAGGATAATCCTCTATTCCATTATCTTTGCATATTACACCATAGGGTGACAGACTTGGATACTTCTTATACCCACCAGTTCATATGATGAAAAGCATAGCAATATAAGGCATACAATCCAACACAACTTGAGATATTCTCTATCCCTCACATTTAGACATCCATACACAAGAATAACTACATAAAGATATAGAATATTCTTTATCCCCAATCTTCAAACGTGTGTCTCATAATATATATATATATATATATATATCAATCGTATTAAGGAATACACTTTATCCCCTTCAATCCACACATAGGCAATATTCATTGGATATTTCATATCCCATCATTTTCCACAGTTACATAGTATAATGATCATAAAAAAATCTAATAAAGGGATACTCACTATCCTGAACACTCATGTATTCAAAACATTTAATAAATATCAACTTTTAGTAAGACATGGGATATCCACTATCCCTAATCAAAACATCATGCCCGGATACAATCAATGGGATACTCATCATTCCCATTCATACATCTATTTACACAACGAAAAGCGGGTGCCTACTTACTTTAATGTCAAGACATCTTACAACTTTTTGAGTTTACATGCCTTCTATGCCTTCTCATTGTGCTCAATGGTCCTATACATACCACCATATCATTCATTTACAAAGGAAATGTTAACTAATTCTATATCCATCAACATGTAATAACTCTACAATTCAATTAACAATTAATTAAGCCCACTTTCAAATCAATTTAGCCCATAGTTCAATGATTCAACTGCCTAATCATATTATATACAAAACCCTTTCTAGCCTTTACTTAGGTCATGGCCCAAAATCAACTTTTCCACCTTTAAACAAGTCTTAAACCATTATAATCTATGTCATAATTAGTTTCCTCATGACAATTACATATAAAACATAAAAACTCCCAAATTTCACTATTTTCAAACTCTAGCGTAGGATGAAATCTTATTTCTTATGCCCAATTTATTTTCAAAACACTATAATTAGTTCATTAATCACTTTCTCCCATGAATTCGGCATCAATTTTACCATTTTCTCCGAAAATTTCATTGTTTATGAATTTCCCAAAACCTTAGGATGCCAAATCCATGAATTTTGGTTGAGAAAAGATGACTTACCATGCATTTCAAGTGTAGCTTCCACCCATACACAAGACTTCAAGCTCAAGACTTGAAATAGTATCCTCCACTTGCAAAAAATTAGATTTTCCTCCTTTAGCTACCGTCAAAACGGCCAAAATTTGGGATAGTTTTCATGATTAATGATTCCCACACATAAATCATCTTTCTTTCTAGCTAAAATTGCAAGAATTTAAGTAGAATAGAGGCTAGGGTAAGGACTTGGGGCATGGGAGAAAGAAAACAAAACAAAATGAACCAAAATGGAATAGAATAGGGCTAAAAACCTAACCCACCAACCTTGGCCGCCGACCAACGCCTGGCTCCATTCTAACTAAAACCTTTGCACGATCCGACATCGTGGCCTCCATTCTTGCATCATGGTGTCCACCTTGCTCCTTTTCTACTTCATTTCAAGCCTTCTTTCCCCTATTCATTTTTCATCATTTATTCCACATAAAAACAAGTCATATAACCATTCACATATACCTAAACTTGCACACCTACATTTTACTCATGTGAAATTCATACATATTTGGATTATTTCATTGAAAAACAAATTTCTTCACCTCAATTCACCATTATAATCATTGTAATCATACTAAAAACAACTAAATGTGTTCCAACATGTAATTACCCAAAATTTAATACCCTAGTTTTTACACAATGCATGTCAATACTAAACTCATCTATTGGTATCCCGATTGATGTTATTACAATTGGCAAATTAAAAGCTAATCCTTCCAAGTAATCAAGCCATAAATTCAATTTATGTCAAGAAAAAAACACCCATGACATTTTAGCTGCATTTACCATGTTTATTTCTAGGTATAAGTTGATCTTGGGTAGTTGGACTTCTTAGTATATGTATTCTATAAATTACTCTTATTCAATCCTATATTCATGACCATGTTAAAATTAATAGAATAAAATATTTATTTAGTATATAATTATATAAATATTTAATACATAATTATCTAAAAATATAAGCCAAATCTGATTGTTTAAGTAATTTTTGTAGGTATTTGTTAACTAGAAATTTTTGTATATTTAATCATAGAGCTAATGACAGCATCAAGACGCTTATGAAAATATATGAAAATTATTTCTCCCAAGCATATAAAATTGTTTGCAACCAAGTAATTGCACACATAATGTGCATAAAAATGTGTAAAAATACAATCATTTGATGCTTGATGGATATTCTCCTTACACCTCTAAAAAAATAGTTTGAATTATTTAACACAAATGATGAAATGATGATCTTTTCATCCATATCAAACTTTTGTTGGAAGTATCACTTTGAATAATAATTGAGAAAATACACCACTCCCACAATGGACCTCATAAGTACGCATGCATTGTTTAACTAACACTCTTTACCTCTTCTTCTTCCTCATCCTCTTCCTTTGCTATGCTTACCATTGCAATTGCAAAGGCTACTGCCATTGATGCATATAAACCAAATACTCTTGTTTTGAATATTCTTATATTCCCCATGAGTAATTCATAAGTTCATAACCTTTTACACTGTGGTATTCCATGTGAATTAAATTTGTAAGAATGATTAACAATTATTCAAAAAAGAAGCTCAAAAGAAGAAAGAAAATTATTATGGAGAATTTGAAAAGTTTATCTAATCTAGTAATGCAAAAAAAACTATTTCTAGTCAAAATTATATCAAATGGAAAATCTATGTGGCACTTAATTTTAAAAAAAAATAGTATATATGATGTGAGTTCATTTGTGATGCCCTAGAATTTTGGGTAAGCGAATGGTGTGCTATCGTAGGCAACCGAATTTAGAACCTTGCTCCAATTTCAAATTTTTGTAGTAGTGTGAGTAAGGGTCGATCCCACGATGAGTATCTAGCTTAGTTTTATGCAATGTGAACAAGAAAGAGGGGTTTTGAATGTAACAAAGAAAGTGTTATAAAAGAAATCTATCAAAGAAGAAAATCTTGGTTTAAGTCAACATCCACCAGAAGAATCTCATAACTGATCATTGATGCAATTATAAATCGAATCATACTTTGAATATTCACCATTGGAATTATTTTTTCTATCTCTCTTTCAACATAGTTAATTAGAAACTAGCGTTCTAATTGACCCTAACTATTAAAAACCCAAGAACAGCACTAAAGGTTTAATCTCAACATTAAGATTTGTAGAGATTGGTGAAGCTAAACAACACAAGCACCAATAGTTGTATTTAATTTAGTTAAATATTCTTTCTAAGATTTAATAACTGCAACAATAGCAAATTGTTAAACCCTAGTTGCTTCACAAATTAGAGGGATCAAATGATTATGAATTTGATATCTCACCTAACAATAGATTGTAATGAATAATAAACTAGTAGGTTTCCTAGCAATTAAGCATAACAATCATAATCATGAACAAAGAAGAAAATTTAATACTCAAAGTATAAATTGGACAATTAAATCAAATTAGATCTCACAGTATATTGATTCTGAGATTTTTATCTTTGTAAAACCAATAATAAAAGTTTAACCACATAGGGCCATGAAATCACAAAGAAAATAAAAAAGAAAAGAGAGGAGAGAGAAGATTATCTGTCAAAATCCATCAAAAAGTCCTCTCCAAACCCTAGCAAAAGAACCCTAAAAAAACCTAAGAAACTACTATTTATCTAGAGTCAAAAATATGCAATTTTTGCAAGTTTCAAAAAGTAGGAATGGAGTCAGGCACGGTTGGCACCACCTCGTTGTTCGGTGGGGTGGAAGTTGTGGTATGGGCATTGATGGCGCCGGTCTGCTGCCTCCGATGCTTTGCTCCTTATTAGTTCTTCTCTGCATTTCATTTGGTGTATAATTTGTGTTGCGAGGGCTCCGCCCCTGCACCCTTAAGGAGATTAGTAGTGGGCTATGAGATTAGGCCTAGTGGCCCAACCTCTCCGCTACCACCACAGATCTCCATGAAAAATCCATGCTTGTCGCACTGCGAGATCTTTGAACTGACCAAAACAAAACTCAAGTCATCATCTGAACTTGTCCAAAATTTCTGCATTAACTTCTTTTGCACTTAACCACTCCAATTGCCTCCTAAATCAGAATATAAGAATAATGAGTATAATTAGGAATCAAATAGGTGTAAAAGATTAAGTATTAGGGAATAAAATATGATATTTTGCATTCTCATCAGCAAACTTTACTTTATCTATGTTTTGTGTTAATTGTGCTTATGAGTCTAATGGAAGTTGAAAAGAATTATATGTATAATTTAATGTAAATGGGATGTGTGGATTATATTTAGATTGGATGGATTACAGCAAAGAAGTTGCTAAAAAGTGTTGTAGAGAGGATGCATGTGCATGGCTTAACATGCATTGCTAGAGCACTAAATAGTAGGTTTAAAATACTCCACCAACACCATTTTCCCCCAAATTTGTTGGCTTCTTTCTCCCCTCTCATGCCCACTTCTTTTAACCCCAACCTACATTATTTTTACCCCAAATTTTGTTGGGGAAATTGTAGTATAAGTGTTTTGCTGCCATCCTAAGTAGCTAGTGAGTGAAAAAGTCGTATCTGAAGCAGAAAAGGAAGTTGGGAAATCTCCCCAAAGAGGTTTTTGCTGTATCGGGTGGAAAGAATCAATTTGAGGTGAAAACCAACCAGAAATCACAGTGGTAAGTGTTTCTCAAAATAATTTGTAATTTATGTCTTAAGTGGGATATTATCTTGCAATTTTATGGGGTTAGGGTTTGGATTTGAACAAGTTATTTGGTTAATTCCATTGGGAATTGAGTAGGATGTGTAATTATGATGGTGATGATGAAACTTATCCATGTAAAATGTATGTGGAAGGTTTTTCCTAAATTGGATAGCCATATGAGTATCTTGGGGTAGTGTGTTGTATGAAGGAATTGGATTATTGGGGCATGATGGATTAGTTAGTAAATTTATTTGAATGTTAATAATGTCAAATCCTAATTTTATGTTGTTGTGGATGTGTCCCATATACATTAGTTTGGTAGAAATTATGAAATTGAATGATACACATTAAGTGTTTGTCAAAATGACACTATTGGAAATGTCAAGAGTTCGATGAAATAATGTTATGAAAAGCCAAGTTTTTAAGTGAATGACTTTATCACAATCCTAACTGTCCATTAATTTGATATTAACTAGGGTATTATGTGTAGAAGGGAATTAGAATATATCTCAATGAGAATGGATGAATTTAAACTAGTCTATGAGACTGAGTTAGTTCTTACTTGGACATATGTAAATTTCAAATGGATGTATGTTATATCTGTAGGATCCAGTTCACCTTAATTGGAATAAAGTCATGGAACTTGAGGCAAGGGAGTGTGGAATTATCTCTATAAATGTAAGCAAGTGTAGCACCCCACTCCTAAGGCACTACATTATATTATCTTAGAGAAGTGTTCTACTAGCAAACAGACAGAATCTCCCATGAAGAACTAGATCTTATCACTTGTATAATATGCATTCTATACTCAATCCATCATGTATAAGCATACAAATACACATCTTACTTCACAATCATAATTACTGTACACCCACCTCATGCTTAGAACCATAGGTCGCACTGTAATGGCAATGGTATCATATAATTCCACATTTTCAATTTATTTGCTAAGATTTGGAACATACCATAATATAATCATTGAATGAAATCATAATTTAATCTCAATTACATATCCAATAGATGAACACAATAAACAATTTAAGATAAAGTTGTCTCATTACAATCATTATAACATTACGCTTTTTCCCATAAGAATCAAACCGACTTTACCCACCAATGCTCATATCAATCACATAGCAATAATAGCTATAGTTTCAATAACTTTACTCACTAATGCTCATATCTATGAAATTTACATGCTGACATATTACAAGGCATTCCATAATCACACATGACAATATTAACTATAGTTCCAAGCTATAGCCAATCATCAATAACACAATTACCACATTTGCAATTGGAACTACTATTATGAGGTCAACACAAATAGTGACAAGTATTTCTAACAAAGAGTCTACTAAAGTACTATCCATCTTCAACTGACTCTTATCATCTTTTTCTCAACATACCAGTGTTCGTGCTTCCATTTGCCTGCTACCAACTAGTACCATGCTTAGGAGGCTACCAACCACAGTGCACTCATCCATACAAGATCATCAATTGTTACATATATTTATATACTCAATTTCAATTCATTTGTCATAATTAATCACATTTGTTCCTTACCAATGCAAGGTTAGTCAATTCTTGTATCTCTGGCTACAATGTAACAGATCCGTGGCAGTATTATGGTTGCCGCCTATGGCATCTCGCCTTCACCGCAACACAGGGATATCAAGTTCACTGTCTATATCAATTAGGGCAGTTAGGTATAGCCTTTAATGATACATACTATAAATGTTCTATCTTATATAGTACATAATGATACATCATACATACCATATCTTTTCATCTTTCTCATCTATAATTTAATCAATTTTACATTATTAGGATGTCCATCCACACAAATGCCACCATACTACCACCCCGGTAATCGTCACCTCGAGGGTGTCGAGTTGTTCTTAAATGGGATAGGATGGGTGCCCCTTGTCAAGCTGTGTTAGTCCACGGATCTCATAGAATAGGCAACATAGTCCATTTCTGAATGGATTCATAAAGAACCAAAGGAGCCATCCAACCCGAGAAGCACTCAAACCTCAAAGACATAATAATCATGTTCTAGCAGGCATCCAATCTTAATACATATCCAACTTATTCCAAGAGGCATCCAAATCCAAGCATGTACCTCAGTCATGCATCCAAGCCTCAATAAAATAGCTATATGTCCAATTGTCAACTGAACAAACAAATAACCAAACTGAAATACATATAAATGATGTTCTAATAAGCATCAAAATCCAAATTCACCCAAATGATATTGGTATCCAAATCTAAGCATGCACACTATTCTTATTCACTATCTAAGAATGCCTAAACTTAATTTTATAGCAACTTAAACCATTAAACGCATTTCACAAAGTGCCTTTCATAACACAATATTCAATCATAATTATAATGGAATGTAAAGCTAGGTAACGTCAATAATCTAAATTCCAACAACCCTCATATATAAAATTTTCCATCAATCATTTATATTATCAATTGTATCAACTCAAAAAAAAATTTAACTTATAACAAAAATTCAATATTAGTCATTCAAAAGGAAAATACATAAATTCATCAATCATAACATCAATTGAAGCAACTCAATCAAGCCCTAACAATAATATCAATCAATATATAGAAATATGTTAGTTCATCATTCTAAACCATGGCACCCATATGAATGTATTCAAATCAACATGTTCACAAATGAAATTACTAAGTCATATATAGGCATACCATTTCCAATCAAAATAGTTAAATAAACCACAAAGTTCACAAAACCATCTTGATCCATGGAATCCAATGATTCTATCACAAATCAATTAAACAAACCAAACTAAGTTCAGTTTCTAATACATATTCATGAAACTTTATAGTTTCATCAATTCCAATTTCACACTATAAAACATAACATTTATACATTCCATTATGGTGCACATACAAGCACCACAATGCTTCCCAGCAGTACTCTAATCATAGAAAGTGTACACCACTCTCAAACCACAATTATGTCATTATAGCATGATCATATTCATTTCATATTATATCATCCATATCTATATCAATTCACATAAATCATTTACACTAGTTATACATAATCATTTCACTACACAATGATCATTTACATGTCCTTTATTTCCTTCCTCATGCCTTCCAATTATTCTTAAGCTAGTGTTCTTCATGTTCCCATGGCATGTCATTTCCTGTCTCTTCTTAATACCCTATTGCCATCATGATTCTAAAATTATCTTAGGACTTATCACACAGATAACTCGTTAGGTTCTGTTACCATTCTCTCATGCCCCACCTTCCGAGGCATGACCCTGATCATTTCTCACTATGGTTTCCTCACTTTTAGGGTGGGGGTGCTTAGATCCCATTTTATTACACCCAACACTGGGACTTATACCATTCACTGTTCCCCCTACAAATTCCCAAATGAAGGGAAATATTCTACCAAAATTTCTTTATTCTTAAAGGAACTTCTACCAAAAATTTGGCTGAGTCTACCTTGTATTTTCAAGATCCAAAACTTGATATACAATCATCATATAATTTTCAATATCCATACTCATAATTTTCAATCATAAATAAAATCAAAATTTCAACAATTATAATTGAAATTATAAATCATTAACCTATCCCAACTTACCCATAGCCCAGAAGCTGTAGTCCCTATGATCATAATAAACATACTCCAATTCAATATCATATACGTTTATCACTAATATGACATGTCATTACACTATAATATACATCATGTGCAATTTATATAATTATACAAATTATCCTCATACAAATATACAAAGGGATTCCTATCCTAATATTTTATCATACCATCAAATGTCTTCAATTTTTCTCATAGATCCTTTGCATGACCTATCAACTAAAAAAAATTAAACAAGAAGGCATGAGTTTGGGAAAATTAGTAAGTAGGCATAAATAACAAACAATAAATAATACATAGATAGTAGAATCTAGACCAAAATACTCAATCATCCTGATTATCACATATCACAAATATGCCATAACGACATGAGTATCTTATAACTATACCACTATCCAAAATATATATAGGAGAATATATTTTCACAAATTAATATCAACAAAGGCATTATTCTATTCTCATCAAATCAACCAATATCATCTTGAATAAATCTTCAAATTAACATACAACAAAGGGATATTCTCTATCGCTCACATTAGACTTCTATATCGAACTAAAACATCAATTATTCAAATCCAAGGGATACCTATTATCCCAAACAGACCAAATAACATCAATCTTAAACAAAGATAGGATATCTATTATCCCTAATCAAAACATACAAGCTTGTATACAAACAAATGGGATATTCAATATCCCTAATCAATCATACATGAAACCAAGAAAGAGCCTACTTATCTCATAAAGAGCCATTCTACATCTTTAGTTTCTCAAGCTTGGATTCCTAAATCCATGCTTAATTGGTCCAGTACATAATATATGAATTAAAATCCAATCCACATGACCAATTCTTATTAACACAATGAAATACAATGTTCCAATACTGTGATTCATTTGTTAATAAGTCTACACAAGTCTTAAGTACATAACTACACTTTAACATTAGCCACTAGACTATTACACTTAATTTCCCTTGTAATCATGCATTTGAATACACTATTTTCATGTTTTATTCATACCCAATTCATGCCATAATAAGATTAATCAATCACATATGGTTTCTCTTTAATTCATTTCATCAAACACCTTGTGAACATCACTTAATTGTAAGTTTCTCAATCAACATGGATTAGGGGATTTCACTCCTTGCTACATATAATGAACCCATAGCATAATCAACATCAATTTTACTTTAATAACATGCTAATCAAGCTTCTAATTCAATTAAATCAGTGCATAAGCATATTTTTACACAAAACCTCTAATTATTATTCATGTAGGTTACCATTCACAGCAGAGGTAAATTAAAAATCACATTTCCAAGTCTAAACTATTGCAACAACATTAAAATCACGTAATTAATCCATTTCCCCATGAATTCTATAACAAAATCTCATCATTTCTACTCCTATATTATTGTACACAGATGAGTTGAAACCCTAACAAACCAAATTTATGATTTCTCAGGCCCAAGTCACCATAATCAATCCATAAAATCATTTCCCCATGATTCCTATATCAATTCCATATCAAATCTCCCCAAAAAATACTGTTCATGGAATCTAAAAAACACTAGCTAATCAAAATAGGAAATTGATTGACTTACCATGAAATCCAAGCAAGGCTTCCATTCCAAAGCATGAATCCATCCCCAAAAAATATTCAACCATAGATCACATCCAATGGGATTTTCAGCCCAAAGAAAATGCCCAAACAGCAAGAAGATCAATTTCCAATTGATAAACTCATGGTTTCTCACTCAAATCTTGAAGATTTCTAGCTAAACTCAATTAGAAAGAAATTTTAGGATGATGGGTTTCAAGGGTTGGGACATGGTAACCGGACCAAAAGAGGAACGAGGAAGAAAATAAAAAAAAGGCTATACAAGCCCTTAAAATTGATTTTTTTGGTGGTATGGCCTGTCATTGACAATTAGATGTCACGGTGCTTGCCTGCTGGACACCAAATGTCGCAGCGCTCACCTGTCCATCACTTAATTCTACAGCGCTCATCCAGTTGTCGTGGGTGCTCAACCTACTGGATGCCTTGTTCGCCCTATTTTCTTCCTTTTTCTTTATATTTTCTTTTTCCTTTGCACTTACCATTATTTTCCCACATCGTAATGATAAAAATGCATATCTTTATATCCCCAAAAGGCTAGCTCAAGTCACATATTGGCTGCCCCATTCACATTTATATCCAACTTCCACCACAATCATTCTACACTTACATTTAAATAATGGCTTAATAAATTTCAAATTTTCCTATCAGTTCACATTCATCCTAACCTTAGCAATATTTCATAACACTCCTAGTATTTTAATGCCTTGGGCGTTACATATCAACCCTTAAGAAATCATGGGATATCCACTATTCCCAATAATGCATGCATGCCCGAATTCAAAATATGAGATATTTGCTATCTCCATCAAACTATACATTCACAAAAGAAAACAAACACCTACTTACCTCATGAAGAATCCTCTTAGAACTTCTTGAGTTCCATAACTTCCTATCCATTCTTAAATGATCCTACACATATAACACTACCATTCACTTACCAATACAACCTTAATTAATTTTTATCGAGCCACTGAATTACACTATCAATCCGTTTATTGTTAAGTTTATATACCCCTCAAGTGCATAGATGTACTTTAACATTAATCACAAGGCTATCTAATTTATATTCTTCCTTGATCACTTTTTAATCATGTATATTATGTATTAATTATATTATATTAATGCCTTCTTTGTAGTTAATCTCAGGCTACAATATGATTAATCAATCATGTCACTTTCCTCATGGAAGTATTTTATCAAACATGTGATAATCACTACTTGAATTATCATTTTTTTGCAAAATGTCTCAAAGAACTTTCCTTCCTTACAATATTCATCATGTATACAATGTATTTAACACTTAAATAATTGTAAAACACTCCATTAAACTCAAACTTCTACCATTTTGCTACTTAAACACTTTATACACAAAAGTCCATTCTATAATTCATTAAGTTTCAACCCATTTCATGGACAGTCATGTAATTGGGTTTCCTTAGGCCTAAATCACTCCAAAAACATGATAATTAACCCATTAATCATTTTCCCATCTCATTTACACATAATCATGAAATTCTCCAAATTTCACTATTCATGAAATCCTACCAAAGCATCAATCATGAAATCTCATGCTCAATTAAGTTCCAAAATACTATAATTACTTAGTTGATCATTTTCTTGCATGGATTTCATATAGTTCATACCATTTTACCCCAAAGCCACTATTCATGACTTAGCATAGAACCCTAGCTAACCCAAATCATAAATTTAAGTGGAAAACAACAACTTACCATCAATTTCATGGGTTGCATTCACTCTAGAACATGAATTCAATCTCAAATCTTCATGAACCTTCCATGAATCGTCTCAAACATGTTTGCTCTTCTCTTTCACCACTCAAATAGGTTGGGGTTTTTGATTTTGGTGTCAACATGATGGATTTCATGCCAAAATAATAATTTTTCCTAGTAAAATCATCTCAAATGGGGTGGAGGAATAAGGCTTAGGTGTGGGAAGAAGAAGAAATGAATCCAAATGAAAAAGGGATGCATATGGCTTAAAAAGACAATCCCCAACCTAGCTAATTGGCTTTGCTAGATGTCACCCTGTGCCTACCTTGCAACCCGATGTCATGATGCTCATTTGGCCATTTTGGTGCCCATGCTATTGCTCCCCATTTCTGCCCTATTTTGTTCATTTCTTCTCCATTTTAATTTCTTGCTTCTCATACCCTTTTGGCCTTGATTTTTCCCACAAAATATTGAAATAAAATTCATAAATTATTCTCAATTAATAGAAATCAAATCATATAACTATTTACATATACATTTAATCTGCACAACTACATTTAGCTTAGATGCAGTGCATATATACTTGAATCATTTTATTTCCAAATAATTTCCTCCTCAATTCATCACTCTAAGTAAATAAGAAATCCCAATTTTTAACACCTCAAGTGTTACATTTGATATTTTGGTTTCAGGATTTGGGTAGTGCTCTTAGAATCTTCATTACCTACTTAGAATTTGAAATTTCTCTTTCAAAACCTTTGAGAGCATTAGTGATTTTAGATAAATGTGCATATAATTTAGAAATGATCTCTGCTTCTCTCATCCTAAAGTTTTCTAATTCTCCTATAAATGTAGTCCTTTTAATTCCCTTAACTTAGGAGGAACCTTCATAGATAGACACCAACTTGTCCCAAATATCTTTGGCTATGGTGCAGGATAAGACTCTGACGAACTCGATTACCGATAAGGCACAGAATAATGAGTTCATAGCTTTTGCATTATTTTGAACATTGGTTGCCTCATCTTTCATCCAAGTCCCAATGTTAGATGTAGGAAGAGTTATTCCTACTACTATGGCTTTCCATGAATCCATGTGACTAGCCATAATGAACTATTTCATCCTTACTTTCCAATATGCAAAATTTGTGTCATCAAATAGGGTGGTCGGTTGGAGGATTGCCCCTTAGTAAATACATGGGAAGAGGATGATGGGGTCTCCATTTGAATCTCTATAAGTATTTTTGAAGCTTGCTCTAATACCAATTGTTAGGTCCCGTAGGCTAAGCACAATTGAATAGGGGAGGGAAAAATGGGGTTAATAAAAAAAACTTTTTAACCCCTTTTAAGGAATTAAAACCTCTTTGAAGTTTAATAAAATAAATAATGCAAGCAATCAAGAAACTAGACAATAGATAGAGATTTTTATAGTGGTTCAAGATAACTTCTCTACTCCACTATTTATAGAACTCTTGTTAGTGACTTGGGTTCCACTTAGTAGTGATAAAAACTTAGTACAACTACACTCTTCTTTATTCTAGATCAAGGGGGTGTATAGATACTCAGTGCTTATGAACTCTTCTTGATTCCAATTGAATGGGGCATGATTACAAGTTAGCAAAGTGACTACGAAACACACTCCAATAGTTAGTGTGGCTCTTCTTAAGTTTGTCCTCCAACACCAACTCAAGGGAATAACAAAAACAAGAAAAGAACAATTTTACACTTATACAAAGTGTTTCTCTAATGCCTAAGGAGAAGACTTAAATAGCTTTGAATGCAATTAGATTTTTCTTCCCAGAAAGTAGTTGAGAGCCTCTGAAGAGTAGTTGAAGGTTTTAGACTTGATGGCTTTTGTGTTGTTTTCGAGAAAATGAAGATGAGATCCTATTTAATGCTTACAACCATTATTTTGAGCAACCAAGATTTATTGATTTTATAGTCGAATTCAAATTTTAGCCATTGGATAGGTGACGCTCATTTAATGCAAGTGAAACATTCAAATTTTTTACCATCGTGAATCACCATTGCTTCAAAGCTTCTGAAATCAAGTTTTAAAACTTTTGAAGGTTGAGAGTTTGCATTGTAGATCTCCTTCAACATGTTGTGGCTTTTGCATGTGTTGATCCTTCAGAATATTGTTGTCAATGTTCCATAATGCAAGTGTACATATAGTCAACAAATAATAGTGTGAGTAAGAGATCATTCTTACAAGGACTAATTACTAATTACCATAACATTTTAACGCTAAATTTTGTTTGAAGAAACTAAGTATGATGAGAAAGATGGAAAGTGAAAGAAATCTAAGTGAATTGGATTCTAACAAGAGTGGAGGATGAGAGCAGATAGAAAATCAATGGTTAAGAGATCTAGGGGTGTTGATTTCATCAGATTATTCCCATTTAATTTTGATCCAATTTAATCAATCAGTGATAATGAATTTTACTTTTTTAATTGTTATTCTTTCTCAAGTCATTACAATCTATCTCAATTAGCAAATTTCCTACATCTCTGTGAAAATTTTGAACTAAACAAGATGCATTAAGATATCTCAGTCATCATGGCAATCTCATGGTGTTTAACTATGGTTTAATTCAATTATCACTTCTCAGCCTTGAATTGAATCACAAATCATGTAGAAAGGGCTAGCATGCTTTCATAAACATTAATGAATAAATATCTAATTTCATTAAACAAAATAAAACTCAATATTCATAATCCAGTTACATTGTTTCCCTAGAACAAAAAGTTTAGCTCATTATGGAACTAAAAGAAATCAAAAACATTATCTTAAACATGATCGAGAAAAGAAAAAGAATTGAAAAAAAATGAGAAACATAAGAGAATGAACTATCTCCAAGTATCACTCCCTTCTCTTCATAGCAATCCCTCATGCAAATCTTCTTTTTTAGACCAAAAATCTTCTCTCCTTGTTAGGTCACATCCTCCACCCCCCCCCCCCCCCACCAAAACAAAGTCTCCTATTTTCTATGTAAAAAACTCTATAAATAACCTAAATTAGGGTTTTTGCACCTCCATATAGATTCCCCAAGTGGTTTTGTGCATAAAATATGCAAAATACTAAAAAAAAACACTCTTCCTCATTGACCTGGCACCGTGACACCAAAACTTGTTGTCCACTCATGCTAGGAAAATGTCAATATTTTGGCCATAAATTTCTCATATGATATTAGAATCATGTGATTCTATATGTATTGGAAATATATTTTGAAGTGTGAAAACTTTTATATTGAATAATGTTTCAAAATCAACCTCAATATATGCCAAAGATCAACTACAAGTGACACCTTTGTCATAGTCAATGAGTCAGAAGTCTAAGATAGTTACACTATTTTGGCCATAACTTCCATGTTTGATCTCCAAATTCTATAATTCTTAATTTTTTATATACCTAAATTGAGGATATGAAACTTCTATGTTGAACACCATTCTTGAATTAGTCTCAATTTTTACAAAAATGGCTTCCAAGTGATGCCTTTTATAATCTTCAGCCCCTTTTTGACATGTTTTGATGCCTGAAACACAAACTAACTGCATTAAATATGATATTTAATTAAATATGATTATAAACGTATAAAATCATATCAATTGAGCAACCAAAATATGTAAATTAAGGTATTAAAATATGATAGATTATGAGCTCATAAAATACCCCAAACTTATCTTTTGATCATCCTTGAGCAAAATAGTAATCAAACTCATGAAATAATTGAGATAGTCTCTCTTAATCAATCAAGAACATGCCCAAAAAATTACACCTGTACACAGCTTAGAATTCATTGAAGATACTTGCCGTAATCTCATGAAACTCATGCTTTATCAATCCTTTCATGAAGTGAAAAATTGTGTACACAGTATCAATCTTATGCTACAAGCATGCTTTTCAATTAATAATATGCCATCTAGTGATTCTAATACTCTTCATGAAACTCACCATTGGCTTGCTTTTTATAATCCCTCTCTACTAATGTAGATAACTCTATCTACTTAGATCAATAGGTCTTTATTAAGCTTGTAATGGGGCCTTAGGTTTAGCTAACAAAAGAAAAGGAATAAGGATTCGCAAAGTAAGAGATTATAAATAAGTTGCACACAAATGTTCACTCTCTTAACTTTTATTTGTGGTATCTCTCTATTTTTATTGGTTGTATTACTACCTATCATGCCCCACCCTGGGGGCCTATGGATTTTACCATTATCCAATAACTTCTCCATTTTTTTGGAAAGTATCCTGCCAAAAATTTGGCAAAGTGTATTCTGAATTATATGGATTTAACTTGCACATTGAATAATCATATAACATCAAAATTTCCATAATTATAAATCATTAGCATAAACTCTAAACTCCAAAACACACACATCTACCCATAAAACATACCCATAGTTGCCCAGAACTGTAGTCACACCGTGATGGCAATAAACATAATTGGAATAATACACATCCATTCATAATATCATTATGACATGCTAATATATTTCATTATACATTATGTGAAATATTTTAAATACAATTATACATACACATACAAGATTCTAATCCCAATTTATCATATTACAAAAATATCTTCTATCTTGGCTTACATGCCCCAACATACATTTGGGCTCCATAACTTGACCTGCCAGCTAAAATTATAATAAGAAGTTGTGAGTCTGGGCAAACTGAGTAAATAGGTAAATCATTCTTTTAAGGTATTCAAGAACCATAACCAGAAATATAATGCACTCACATCTCATCTTGAGATGTAAAACACAACATACATATCTTTATTGTATAAAAATATACCATAACTGTGTCATTCAGACATAGTAGCATACCATTTTGTCAAATACACTTCATGAAATGCTCCCCATGCCATCAACATATACATTCATTTAGTATAATATACTATCAACATAATCATGGGATATCACTTATCCCATCTATTCTATCCATTCACATAATCATAATAGGGGACTCAACTTGGGATACTTAATATCCCTATCAAACCATATAATGAAAAATATCGCAATATGAAGCATACTATCCAACACAAGCTTAGGATATTCTCTATCCTTCACATCTAGACATCCATACACAAGAATAACTATCATTATACATAAAGACATGGGATAATTTCTATCCCAGTTATCTCATATTCATGTCACAAAAGTTACACTAATCCTTATTATCCAAGGAATACTCGTTATTTCCCTAACATGCATGTATTCACAAAATATAATAAACATCAACTTTATGAAAGCATGAGATATCCATGATAAGCTCATAATTCATCATATTTTTATACCCAAATTTACATATTTTGGATCCTCTTTTGATACATTTCAGTGGTTTATATTTAAATTTGAGTAAATATTGCACTTAACACACTTTGTTTCTATTTTAGGTGTTAAAATTTGTAAAAAGGAGCTGAAGATTACAAAAGGAATCACTTTTAAGTAATTTTTGGGATTGATGGATGTAGATTTGGAAAATTTATTGTACATGAAAGTTTTATCCTTCATTGTTAGCTTTCCAATGCATTAAGAATCACATTATTCTTAATTTGTACGAGAAAGTTATAGCTAAAACACTGCAGTTGTTTCTAGAGCCTCACATGTATTGGAAATTCATCTGAAATAAAAGGTGACACTTTGAGGACATATACTCATATAAGAAGGTTGATTCATAAAAAGTGATCAACATGAAAGTTGTATCCCTTGAAATTATGTATCCAATGCATCAAGAATCATGCAATTTTGAGTTTGTACAAGAAAGATATGATCCGACTACTTAAACAGCTCTAGAACTACTTTGTCAGGAGATAAACTTAAGATAAAGTTGATTGAACTACTTTGTTCAGACACTAACTTATGACAAATTGGACTAATTTTGGACAAATTGTTGAAAGTGAAACTTTGTCTGAGACAAAGTAGCTTTATCTGAAACTAACTTGAGATGAATTGTTGAAAGAAGAATTTTGTCTGAGACAAAGCAGATTAGTCCAAAACTAAGGACAATGCAGAAATTTTAGAAAATGCAAAAAAAAATTTGGGATAAAATAGAAGTGTGATACATGGAAAATTCAGATATGATGAACATGCCTTTGAACTCCAAACTATGAATTCAGAAATTAGTAATGTGTTTAAAGTATTTTTATCAATCGGGAGTTGATTTTTTTTACATAGGTGTTACTGCAATCTTTAGAAGTCAGAGATGTCAAATCGAAGGCTGATTTCTAAGCATAAAGAGTGTTGTAATTTTCAAAACTTATCTTTGGAGACTAGGACTGTAGCAACTTAGTTTATTTTGAAACTCCTATTTTTATGCTTGGAAGGCTGAGCTATTCTTAAAAATGAATTTTATGCATAAGGGAATCGCAATTCATGGAGGAGTTCTACTAAAACCCTACTGCTTGGGTTATTTAAGGATAAACACAATTCAAGACAAATAGTTTGGCATAGATAGTTTCTGGGAGAGAAGTTCTGCAAGGACGCAAGAGAGATTTTGAGTGTTGCAATCACACATATTTTCAGAGAGTTTTGTTTCCTATTTTTATCATGAACTAATTTTTTTTAGGGCAATGATGTAGCCCTTCTTGATATTCTTTGTTGACTGGGATTGTTTGTTTGTTTATTAATTCAATTTTATCTTATTTCATTTATTAGGCTTATTGCAATTGTCTGCTTTATTAAATTGTAGGATTACCAATTTTATGGGTTAGATTGATTATCTAAGCATGGTTAAGGTACATACCGTATGCTAAACCATGAGCTCCCTTGAATGAAAGGATACATGGTTATAGTACACACCTTATACTAAACCAATCTATTTGGTTCATTAAAGTTCTTTGGTCTTAATGGGTTAGGTAATTAGAATAATTGAAAATACTTGATTTAAACCCGCACACCTAACGGTAATAATCATATATTAGTGAGAATAAACCCAAGATAATGAATTGACACCAACATCCCAACAACATAGGATATCATTGAGTGGGGAAATAGATCCCTAGACTCTTGCAACCTAAGAATCTCTTCTACATTACTTTTCATTATTGTTCTCCATTATTTCATCTTTGTAACACCTAGGGTGTTGAAAATGAGGAAAGTTTTTGTCAAAACATGTATTTGGATATAGTGAAATGATTTAAAGTATAAATATGAGAATTATATTAAAATTTAATATGATTTAAGTGAATTTATGAGAAAATTTGTGATGAGATAAGTTATTAGGTTAAATAATGGTATGATCTTTAATATATATGATGAAGGAATTAAAAATGTACTTTAATATGATTTCATTGTATTCACATGTCATGATTAATGAGGGATTAACTACATAAGGGAATAGAAAATCAGCAAGGCAAAAATTTTGCCTATCCAACGAGTTGATGTCACTGCATAGGTTTTCAATGTTGCTGTATTAGTTCAATGGTGCTGCGGAGCACCAAAAAATCCAACTTTTTAAATGCTATTCCAATCCATTTTTCTTATTCCGTTCTGTTTTTCTTTCTTCTTACACCCTAGAATTCATGCCCTAGCCCCTTTTGATCCAAGTTCTTGTCATTTGAACTTGGAAATAAGTGGATTTAGATGTATAATCATTTAAGCATATGCATGGTGACGAGTTTTTGGCATTTAGATGGTGGAGATGGAAGCTGATCCGATTCTTTAGAAAATAAAGTGCACTATTTCAAATTTTAGGCTTGGATTCTTTCACATAGCTGAAATCCATGCTTAAATTCCATGGTAAGATACTTTTCTCCATTCAAATTTGAGTTCTAATCTAACTAGGGTTTTATGAATTATGAAAATTTGGGAAAAATGATGGGTTTAGATATTAAAACCATGGGGGATATGTATTATTCATGCTTAAAGACATTTTGAAACTTGTTTGAGTAAAAGAAACCATGATTTATGCTAAGCTAGGATTTTGAGAATAGTAAAATTTGGAAATTTTGTGAATTTTGTGGAATTATCATGGGATAAATGTTTAAATGCATGATTATGATGTCTTGAGGCTTAATTTGGTCAATTTGGACCGATGAAATTGAATAATTGATATGACCTAGTTAGGAGGTAAAAAGAGTTTTTGTGTTTGGGCTATGTGACCCACAAATTGATGGGATTAAACATTTAAATTAATTATTATTGAAGTTAATTACATGTCAATTATATTGTATGATGAGTACATATGATTGGAAGTGAGATTCCTTATGAACACTTGTTAAGTATGTTAGATTTTGACTATTCTTATATAGTATGGATATAAATGACCTATATGACTTTGTTGTAATAAGAGAGGTTAGGGTGTTTATGCTAAAAAATGATATGAACTATGATAGAATGATATAGAATGCATAATAAATGATGAAAGCATGCCTCATAATTATATATATGACTGCATGACTTATGCGCTTAAGGAAATAATTAGCAATGAATAAGGATTTGATAACCTCATTGATTGGAAATGTATAAGAGAAGTAATTGTTTGACTTGATATATTTGAGTGAAATCATCTTATAATTGAATGGGACTATTGCCCTGTACAGGCTGATTTGAGAAGGATGAAAAGGCGTAAAGCTAGAGAGGTGTGGTTTGAAACCGAAGGCCTAAGGTAAGTAAGCATTTGTTTACACTAGATGGCTAGGGATAATGTTTATCCCTTTGTTTAAAATACAACCATGTTTGGTTGAATATATGGGGTTTAGCCCATTTTAATGAATTCAGACATGTATGTGTAGACTGGACATATTAGATATGCCATGTTTGTTAAAATTAATGTTTGATTTAGATTGAATATCTAATGTGAGAGATAGAAAATATTCCTTTGTTTTATGTTTAAATTAATACCATTAGTTCAATATGAGATAGATTAGTTGCATGGAAATACAAGGATTCCTTTATTTAGTATTAATTGATGATCATTTATTCATTTGTGATTATTTGAAATGGTGGATATAAAATATTGGAATTTTGGCCAAAATAATAGATTATGTGATATGAAATGTGTCATTTGTGGATTAATTATTGTTTATTACATTTGTCTAATTATTGAGTTGCCCAGACTCATGGCTTCTTATTTAAATTTTTAGTTGACAGGCTAGATAAAAGATTTATGAGAAAGATTGAAGACTTTGGATGGTATGTTTGAATGTAGGGATTGAAATCCCATTGTGTATTTATAAAAATGCAAAATTGTATAATTGTATAAAATGATAAATGATGTATAAAGTGAAGTATTAGCATGTCTTACTAAATGATGTATAATAATGTAATAGCATGATATGTTTCCCTAAGATACAGTGCCATCATAATGTGATATAAGTTCTAGGCTATGGATAAAATGGGCTAGTATAGTGAGTCGTGTTATTATTTTATGATTATTTATTCAATTTTTATATTTATTGATGAATCATATTAGTTTTGAACCAAACAATGCATATGGCAATCAGTAAAGTTTTGATGATGAGCAGCAACATATGAGTGAACATGTGTGGTACTAACAATTATGTTCCCAAGCATTGCAGAAATAGGTCTAAACATACAAAAAAGCAATTTGAATACAGTGGACAGCGTACATAGCGAATGCATCAGCGAGCACAATCCACTAACTGAATAAAGACAAGAATGATCTGAAAGAATGACATTGAAACTTTATAAAAAAAGCTAGCAAAAAAATTTGTAGTCATGGAGCTCAAGCCTCAATGAGTGATCAAGCAAATTATCTACAAATAAAGTCAGTGTTAGATAACATCCACCTCAAGAAGATTCAGACAAATTGTTCCATGGATAAGATAGAAAAAGTGATTATAATCAACACTTGTCCAATACTCCAAGATGAATTCAATTTACAGAAGAAGAGACAAAATGAAGCATAAATTAGACAAATGAAGAAGCCAAAATGGAGATAAAATTACTCAAGCATTTGTCTATCATATAAAGCTCATCTGAAAACTAAAGAGTCCAAGGAACCTATCTGAAATCTATGAAAATTTAGAAGATGAAGAAGAAGCTGCACACAACTAAAGAAGAAAACTTTATCTGCCATCTTCACCTAAAAGTGTTGTTTGCCACAAGCAACAGACAAATCCATTAGAAACAAGTCATCCATGCCTCAACGAGTTATCTGTTATGTAATGGACAACCATCATATAAGTGACTAGAAGGAGAATTGGTCTGCTCGCCATAACTTTGTCTATCACTTATGATAGACAAACCAACAAACAAATCATTTGAAAGACTTTGTCTAATAGGCTGAAACTTCATCTGCTAATCTAAACAGATAAACAATAGACAAAGTACATTGTTTCTATCAAGGAAGAAGCCTTGTTTGTTAAAAAATATTATTTGATACTTACAACAAACAAAGGTACTTAGCCTGATAAAAAGAAGACTTCGTATGGTGAAGGATACTTCATTTACTGTGAAGATGCTTTATCTGCACCACAAAGATAGTCTTCCAATTATAACAGATAAAGCAACAGACAAAGCCACCTCACCTAATGAAGGAAGCTTCGTCTGTCAAGAGAATGTCATCTGATGAATAATGAAGAAGAGAAACTTTGTATGCACTTCTACCATTTAGTTGTTACTTTTAACAAACAAACCAAAAGAAGAATTAAATTGATACAATAATCTCTAACAACGATAAAGTGGTCTATCATGTGTATCTGCTTAGAGTTACTTTGTCTATTACTTACTAGAGACAAATTCAAGACATGGTCTAATAAAGTTCTCAGATAAAAATGACATATATGAAGAGTAGAAGCCATCTATGCCAAACATTATTGACTGCACTCTCCGATCATAATCTCATTTGAAGCAAATTTTATAAAGCAAACTGGACAATTCAAGATTAGCTAAAGATGGAAAGAAATTTAAAGGAAAGCAATCTACACTCTAACAAAGGTTACAATACTTAGAGGTTACATCCCTTCAGGCTTAATGAGCATCTTTCCAAACTAGTAAATGAGTTAGTCAACTAGAAAAGTCTTCATTTAGTGTTTGTTGAAATCAAAAAGGCACCTTCTTCCAAGAACGACACTACAAACTTTCCAGCTACAAGTGAATTTCTCAAGAAGATAGATTTTCAATAGGAGAAATTAGAATGGTCTTCAACATTAATCGAAAGTCAACTACCTCTAATAGGAAGAAGTTTCTAAAATATTATAAAGGTTGTGCAGTGTCAACAAAGAAGGTTGAGGAAGCTAAGAGAAAAATAATAACAGAGCTCAAACAAGTAACACCTCTTTCAATCATACTATGCCTCATCCTAAATAATCAATCTTCATTGCGCTGAGAGACAATAAGCCTAAACATTCTATCAAAAATGTATACCTGGGGCATTGATATCTAATGAGCTTTAATGAGATATTATTTTATATATAATCTTAATCTTTGTACAAATTAGCCTAAGAAAAGAGACAATATAATGTGTAAAAACAGTGTTGTCAAATCAGCTATGTGAGTTGGTGGTGATCTCAAGAAAACCATATTGTATGAGTTGTTAGTGAGTTCAAGAAAACCAATAAGTTTGCTAGTGATCTTTAAAACTAGTGAGTTTCTTGGTGAGCTTGTAAAACTAGAAGAGCATTGGGGACTAGTTTACACCCCCTGAAGTTGAAATCTAGAAGAGTGTTGGGGACACTTGTTTACGCCTCTTAGAGATGGAATCTAGAAAAGTGTTGGGGACACTAGTGTACTTCCATTATATGAGATATAGTGGAACCTAAGGCACAATGAGTTAGTGCCCTTAGAAGAGTGGATGTAGGGACGAGGTTTTCGAACCACTATAAAAATTGTGTTGACTGTGTGCGTGTTTGTTTGTTTATTCTATCTTTCATGCACTTCATTATTTTCATTAGTTACTTATGCAATTATTTTATAATCTTCATTACTTTGTTAAGCATAGTATTTTCACTCACATCATCACACAGACACACTACAACTTGTTTAACATAGGAATGGCAAAGAGAAGTTGAACTTGGAAGTGAAACAGTCATACAATCAAACATAGAAATTACATATATACTGTATCGCTACTTTTCTTGGCTCATCAAGTTTTATTTGGCAATAGTTTTTATATGCTCAATTCACCCCTTCCCTCTTGAGCCATTCATTTACATGGGACCAACAATTAGAAATTGTGAAAATTAATATTATGAAATTATTGGAATTATTATATCAGGTATTGATTTTGATATTTTTAGGGGAAACTCTGTTAAAAATTTGGTAAAATATTCCATTAAAAATTAGTAAATTTGGAAAGAAAATAATAAAATTATTGATGTCCTGGAATGGGACCCGAGTACCCCCACCCTAAAAGTGGGGATGTTGAGATGAAAATGAAGGCAAATGAGTAAGGTTGCGCCTCGGAAGACGGGGCATGACAATCTTACATGTTGATTTACTTAGTCTTCACTTCATCTTGTTAAATTAGGATAATTCTAGTAAGCAACTAAGTATAATTGAATCAATTTCAACAGTTCTTTATGGAATCATCCCTTGCAAAGTACACTATACTGTTATACACTCATGCACTTGTGAGAAATTATAATTTAACCATCAAGTTTATTATCGTTGCTGGGAAACTGGTTCTAAATTCAATTGATTAATTTAGTTATAATTTTTCTTTTTCTTTCTTGTAGTCTATTGTATTTATGATTTCTAACTGTTTAGTTTTTTTTCTATTTTTTGCAAAACTGTGAATGTACAGAAGGAGGTTGATAAATTTGGTGTTCTTTCCATTGAACAATCACATCCACAAATTAGAAATAGAGATAGAGAGTATAAGTGAAGAAGAAGAAGTTATGGTTGACAACATGGAAAATAGAGTAGCTCAACAAGCTCAACAACTGATGAAGGAATTTGCACACCCAATGATTGGAATTTCACCCTCATTTTCTTCTCCCTTTCATTAATCAAATGCTTGAACGATTGGCAGATCATGCTTACTATTATTTTCTAGATGAATTTTGAAGGTATAATTAGATTCCTATTATTCTAGAAGATTAAGAAAAGATAACTTTCATTGCCTGTTTGAAACTTTTGCTTATCGAAGAATGTCGTTTAGTTTGTACAATGCCCTAGCAACCTTTCAAAGGTATATTATGTCCATTTTTTTCTAATATGATTGAAAGGTTTATTAAGGGATCAATAGATGATTTTTCTATCTTTGGTGACTCATTTGATGATTGCCTCGATAACTTGAAATTAGTGCAAAAGAGGTGTGTTGAAATGAACTGAACATTAAGTTGGGCGAAGTGTCATTTCTTAGTTAAGCAAGGAATTATGTTGGTACATACTGTCAGCATTATTGTATATGATTTTGATGATGATAAAACTTGTAATAGGAAAAATATATACTTAAATCTCTAATGATCATATCTATGATTATGAATTGATAATAATAATTAATTAACATAAACACTTAATCATGAATGCTTAATTAAACAAACATACAGTCTTCATTTTATGGTGCACACATCATAAATATTAATTAATCTTTACTGCATAAATTTGATTAAAACATAGTAAGCACTACAATTTCTTAAGCTTTCATATTATGTATTTAATGGAAATGTATGTTATTCTTGCTTTACAAAATGATACAATCACATGAAGATAAAATACATTTAGACATTATATATATAAAAGCTAACAACATAGCAAGTGCAGAAAAGTTCAAGTGTAGGATAATGATTATCTGCAACAAACTGCCACAACTATCTACTACGTTCTAAAGGAACTGAACTGATAAAAATCGTGGAAGAAGAAGAAAACAGAAGGTTTGGAGACAAGCAACAAAGAAGGTTGCATTAGATGTTTCTACAAACTAAAGCAATGGGAGACGAACATGGCTTTGAAGATGCACTACAACAAGTTTGCATTTTTTGTTAACCTCAACGAGAAAATGTCAACAAAAAAATGCAAAACAAGAAGTTAAAGATAAAGCCATGGTTGAAGAGCATAAAGTTGTTCAAGAAATTTGAGCTATCTACATTAGCCAAAGAAAACTTGCCTAAGATGAAGAAAGAAGAAGATGCTTCATCAAATAGTCAGACAAAGGAAGAAAGAAGAAATTACTGCTTAGATAATCATGCACAAAGAAAAGAAAACTTTAGAAGATGTAGTTAGTTTGAGGACAGAAAAGTAATATGAATAAAGAAGGGAGTTCAACTTCAGCTGAGCAAAGACAAACAAACTAAAGAATGAAGAAACAAAGAAGTTGCAAGAACAAACTCCTCTTATTGCTCGAAGTGTCCAAAATAGCTAAAGAACTTCATCTTGTCTGTAGATCAAAGGTCATCTATTATGATAGACAAAGTATCAGCCAAAAGCAGAAGATGATGTTGAAGCTACATAGTGAGCATAGATGAATCTGAGAATAGATAAAGTGCTGCTTGGATCGTAATGGTCTTCAACAGACAAAAGGCACAATTGTCTACAACTTATAATAGATAAATGCAACATGCAAAGTATTCTGTCCAAGATAAAGCAGAACATATTTCATCTATCGCTTACATCAGACGTATGTCACACTTTGTCTGTTCGAGCAAGTTAAAGTAAGCTTCATCTGGCACCTTCAACAGATAATGAGGAACAAAAGAAAAAGACCACACTTTATCTATTAGTGCAAGACTAAGCGAACTTCATCGGTCACCTCCAATAGACAATGAAAAATAAAGGAAAAATGTCTCACTTTGTCTGTTTGTATAGAAGGAGAAGGTTGTCAATCGATCAACTTCGTCAGCACCACCCAGAGTTAGCCTGTTATCTATAATAGACAAAGCAAATACCCGAAGGATTTATCAACGGACAAATCTTCTGGAGGAATTTTGGCAGACAAGGAAGAGTTTCTCTATTAGTTAGTTCAACTTCATCTATGCTATTCAAAGTTTGTCTACTACTTGCAACAGACAAAATCATTCTTATGGTAGTTTAACTAATAGAAAAACCTATGAAGAATTTGTTTGCAACTTATGGCAGATAAATGCAGATAGAGAGAAGCTATGACTTGTCAAAGGAAAATTGATTTATGTAACTGAGCATACAATTGGCATTTCCACTCGAGCCATCATTTTGCAGACTTATACTAGTCACCATTTTTGGTAATAAGTGGCGCTGCAAGTTTTTCAATGCTATGATGAGTCAAATGAGGAACACTTTTTAACGCAGCTCATCCTCCTCTTTGAATGGCAATGTAGCAGTTCGAGATAAATCAAAAAGGCATGCACTTTAACGGCAGAAAATTCAAACGGTCTTATTCATTCAATGTTGCTCTCATCTCTGCATTGAACGGTTTATATCTTCTCTAGCAGTCAACAATATGAAGAAGCTATTTAAGGAGAAAATGTGGGACATTCGAAGGCAGTGAAGGAATACTTTTCAGATGCGCTTAAACTTAAGCAAATCCTTCCACCCATGGACAAGAGCTTAAACTGTCATCTATTCTTTATGATCTTAATCTGTAAATCTTTATGGCCATTATTTTCACACTTTGGGAAGATCCTTCTGTGTTGTTAGGGCTATAATAGATCATATCTTCCCCCATGCTTTATTGTAACATTTTGTAGAGCATCAGTTTTCTAGTTAATCTGAAAACCAGAGAGTTGTTGGTGAACTCTAGAAAACCAACAAGTTCACTGGTGATCTTTGAAACTAGTGAGTTTGTGGTGAGATCGTGAAAACCACATTATATGAGTTATTAGTAGCTCTGGAAAACCAACAAGTTTGCTGGTGATCTTGGAAACCAATGAGTTTCCTGGTGAGCTTGTGAAAACCAAAAGAGTGCTGGGAGCACTTTATATTTCCATTATATGGGATATAGGGAACCCAATGAATAATGAGTGTATGCTCTTGGAAGAATGGATGTAGGGACGGGATCCTAAACCACTATAAAAATCATCTTTTTTTTGTGTATGTGTATGCTAATCTGTTTTATTCTTCATGCATTTTTCTAGTATTCATATTATACCACACCACAAACAAGTATGAAAAGAGGGAAATGATCTAACAAGGGTTAAGCAATAAATTTTTATTTACCCAATTCATCCCTCCCCTCTTAGGTTAAGCCATCCTACGGGACTCATCAAGTGGTATCAACGTGGGCTAGATTAATAATTCTAGTGATCTGTTTGGCTTACCCAATAATGTCATCTTCTATGTTCCTCGATGAGTAGTCCATCTCCTATCTTCTAAACTTTTGATAGATTAAACTAGATATAATGGAAAAGGAGATTGGAAACATTTCTTATGGCCAAACAATTTTCATTTATAAAAAATATCTGTATTGGCATAAGTGAGGATGACACGTGAGCAGAGCTGAAAATGTTGAAAACTCATTATATACTCTCTGCCCCACCATTTACAAGGATGTCTTGGCTTATGAATTGATATGAGAAATCTTAGATAAGCCAAAGACAAATTAATAAGGGGCAAAACACTTGGCACTCACACACCAGTTGTGTTATTATTTAGACTAACTTGAGTACAGGAAATCTGTGAAAAGAGAAAATAAACTCCTGAAGAAGAAAGAGAAGGATGACTTGGTCTAAAAAAACTAAATGAAAATCTAATGAAATAACAAATTCCTTCAAAATAAAAAGGAAAGGTAAGTGTAAGTATGACACTTAAACTCAAATGCCATTATTGAATGTGTCATTATCTGAATTTTTTAAATATTTACTTATGCATTTCTTTCAGTCCATTATTTTGTTAATAAAGTATTTATGTTTAGTCTTTCCATTTATTATCTTAGTTTTGTACATGCTTTGAATTTAACCCTCACATTCAATTCTTCTCATTAATAACATTCCCATAGAATTATATTTACATTCGTACATTTTCATCTAATTAGTCATGTGTACATATTAATTCGTAGAAACCAAGTTTACTCTCTGAATTTTATTTCATGAGAAACAAAGTTTATAGTTAGAATTTTTTCTATATACCTTCATTAAGAATTAATTTTGAAATTATACTTGCACATTTTTGCTTATTCATTCTCACTTCATCTATAAAAATTAAAAGTCACAATTAAAATTTTAATTGATTGGTTGACAGTATATTTATAGAAATAAAAAAGTCATCTATAGTATAGTTTACATTTATATAATCTAATCATTCATGAATATAGAATTCACACTAGGATAAATAAAACTCTGAAAAACATAAAGTAAAACTTCTAAGTTAATCAAGAAGTAAGAAAAATAACATTCAAACAACAAATAACCTAAAACTAGCACTGCCTAAAAGACACATAACTAAAAGAAAGATAAAACAATGAAACTAAAAGGTTATGCTCAAAATCATCTGGGGTGAGTTGATCTAGTACATAAGGTTAATGGTAATTCATATATGTTCTAGCTCAAATAACCCATTGGTTAATTAAAGTAAATGCTTATTATGTTCACTCATGATAACTGCTTTAATCCATCATCTAATTTCTCTACATACTATTATGATTAAAATGACTTTTGCACTAATATTTTGGCAATAAATGTCCCTAACAATTTGAACTTATTAATGAAGAAATAGTGCAAGAATAATTTAAGTTTACGCAGGGAGGCTTGAGTTGAGTATAGAAGAAAAACATGAATGAAATATCAAAACCTTCCTCTCAGCTCACAAATCCAAGCAAAAGAGCCTATAAGTTAAAATTCTAGATGCAAGGAAATGATTGAGTAAATCAAGTTGCCCAAAACAACATCAATCTTCAGATGAAGCATCAAGGGCTTGATAGTAGAAGCTAAATGCATAGTCAAGACTGACAACAATACACATGAACTCCAATGAGAAATCTATAAAGAAAAGTGCCAAAAGCTTGTTAAACTTGATTATATTTCTTTAATTGCTATATACTCTAGATGCCTCTAAATGAACTGCATTGGATTTGAATTAAGTCAAATTTATTGCTTTGAGCCAAATCATGTCAAACAATCTTAAATTGATCAAAATCTCTAACATAAACAAAATTTCATGAACATTTAAACATCCAAAAACTTCTACCTGCTTAAAATATTAACAACCACCAATAATTTCAGAATGTTTAACAAAGAAAATTAAAAACACCTACTCTTTTAAAACTTCAATAACTGCTAACAACTTTGTAATTTTATCCTAAGTCTTAGATAATTCCTTCTTCAAAGACTTAATTCTATTCATAATCTCTCCATACGCTATACACTGGTTAGTCAAAAAAAATATCTATAGAGACATTTATCTTCTTAGCAAACTTTAATTCCTTCTTCAACTGTCTCACCTCTTCTTCCAAAAAGTGAATTTGACTATTTCCCTCACTTATGTCTCACTCTGTTGTTGCCCAAATGTTAACCTAGTATATTGTTTGTCCAACTAAATATCATAGAATACAAGTGTCACAACTAGTTTTCAAAAGATATATAAACTTTGCTGAAGAAATCATCTATTTAATAGCTCAAAAAGAAAAGAGATTTTCACATTTTAGAGACCCAGATAGGACAAAATAAGATAATGCATTATCACTATTAAACAACGATGAATAAAATATAACAAAAGATACACATCTAATGCCTAACCAACTATAAGAATGATTCTATAAACAACATAAATCACTAAACTTAAATTTTCATAAAAGACAAAAATGTGTAAAATTACAAATTTGAGTATAATATTACATATAAAGAGTTCAGAACAAAAAGTAAAAACACTTAATCAGTTAAAACATCAACAACTATTTCCAACTCTTTAACCCTTTAGTGATCTTTAGCTAACTCTGTCTCCAAATATTTAATACATTCTATGGCCTCCGTATAAGCCATGGATTTCTTAATTAAGAGATGAGTAAATTAAAGATTACTACCCCTAATTGAAGCCAAATCAACCTTCAACTGCTTAATCTTATCCTGAAGAACCAGACATCTCTCTATAGCCTTAAAAGCAGCATCATCATAAGGGAAATGATCCAACAGGGGTTAAGCAATGAATTTTTATTTACCCAATTCACCCCTAGCCTCTTAGGTTAAGCCATCCTACAAGACTCTTCACATATTGTTTCTAATCAAGGCATTAAAGTGGACAAAGCAAAAATTGAGGTTATTGCCAAATTACCTCCCCTAACTTCAATCAAGGGAGTGATGAGTTGTAACGCCCCGCCCTCCTGGGGTCGTTACTCCACTTTACACCATAAATCCACATGATAATACCACGATTTTTCCACCTCCAGGGTGGGTTACTTTGATAT